>JACEGR010001853.1:0-148841 GCA_014170235.1 Listronotus bonariensis | reverse complement strand
GTAATAACGAGCGTTTCTGTGACTTTTTGTTGTTTTGACATTTTTCAAGTTTTCTTTAGATATTATATTTCAAAATAAGTATTTACAAATTTACAAATTTAAATTTTCATTTTTTATCATAAGGAAAATAAAATAAAAACTTTTTTAAGAAATCTCGTATACTACTAAAAAAATAAATACCTAATGATTGCTTCTAAGTTTTAGACCATGCAGAACTTTTTATAAAGAATAACTTTTTTCGTAAAATTAATAATAGGAGGTGATTTTCCACCAAAAAAATAAGAAAAAACTTCATATAAACATATTTTCTCAACGTCTTAGTTTTTAGACTACGAAGTGTTAATTTTTTTATTAAAATATAGTTTTTTATAGTAACTTTTATGCCCTATAAAATATTTTTTAAAAATTTGGAAGACGCAACCTTTGCATCAAAAAACATTTTTGGCATACAAGAAAAAAATTTTACCAGTGTTGTCCATGAGGGGTTTAAGGTAAATATTTTTGAGAAAAAATGTTACACCACTGCATTTTTCTAATATAAAAGTATTTTTTTAAATCCCTATTTGGTTTAGAACAAATTTGGTCTCTTGTTTTTTTTTTTGTTGATGTACGGTTTTTGCGTAAATAAATAAAAACCATATCTTTTCACGGTTAAATTCCTATCCAATTTAAAAATAAATAACGAAGATTAACTTTTAATTAGTCAAGAGATCAAATTTGTTCTAAAATAAATGGGGATTTAAAAAATATTTTTTTCTTAAGAAAATGCATTGGCTAATTATTTTTTCTTTAAAAAAATTACCTTAAACCCCTCATGAACGACAATGGTACAAATATTTTTTTCTTGTATGTCAAAAAATGTCTTTTGGTGCAAAGGGTTCGTCTCCCAAATTTTTAAAAATATATGAATTGGTTAAAAGCCATTATAAAAAAACAATATTTTTAAAAAGTCGTAGTTCAAAAACTACGACGTTTAAGACATATGTTCATATGAAGTTTTTCCTTATTTTTTGGTCAAAAATCGCCTTTTAAAATTTTTTGTATTTGTTTAGAAACACTCTGTATAACTGATTTTTTTCTGTTGCCAAAATGTGTAGGATTTTCGTATATTTATTATTTTTTATTTATTTTTATTATTAACCTTAAGCCTGGAAACCATAACCAGTAGGAAAAAAATAACCATACACTTTTGATTTCTTTTTATGCTTTTTAATTAAGTAGTTTCAAAAATATATTTTTTTTTTTAAAGTAATATTTTAGATTTTAAAAGTAATATTTTAAATTTTAAATAACCCTGTATATTTTGGAGCTATTTTTATAATAGCTTAGAAGAACTTTTCATCGAAATGTTAAAAATAATATTTATATGTATATTTAAGTCCATCCGTGCGGACATACTGTACAGTATGTCTCAGGAAAAGTTGTAAAAAGAGGACAAATGGATCGACAACTTTTAAATTTTAAATAGGCATTTTGGGAAAACTGGTTAAAACATATAAAACAGATCTTTCCAAACTGTGCGCAGGAAGTCGCAGTGTCCTTCCTGGGGCGTCGCGTGTTGATGGGACTAATTGGAGACAAGGTATTTTAGAGCAAAAATCGATAGAACCGAGATTTTTTTCCAAATATATTCTAGAAAAAACCTTTTTTGTTTTTCTACTTTTTTTTGGGAAGGAGATCAATAAATAGTTGCTGTATTACTTCTAATAATACATCCGAAGGGTCGCAAAGTGAGGGAAAAAAGGTAGAACAACTGAAACTTTTAAACTGAACACCTTTTTGCCCTTTTTTTTTGCCATAAGAAAATTCCATTTGAGGTGAGGGTTTTTTTTTTTTATTGTCGGGAGTTCAGTTTGGAATATGGACGTCGTGAGAGAATTGCAAGTGTCAAATGGCGTCACACTGCAAAAAGATTTGAAAACCCCTGCTATAATAGATTTAAGTATTTAAGTGTAAATGCGCAACATGAGAAAAAAATGACATGAACAGTTTTTTTTTCTTAAATTCTTCAAATTTTGACATAGAATTCAATTCTATACAACATTTACTTTATACACATTTGTTCTTTATTAAAAAACATCAAATAAGTTGAAAAAAACACCCGAACAAAAAATTTATTTCACTGGTTTAAAAAGTCAATAACCCTAGTTACCACAATAAAAATGTATTTTACTGAATTAAAGTCAGTAACCGTAGTTACTAACTATGTATTCATTATCAATATAAAGTGCCCAAAGTATAGTACTTTACTCTTGGTCATTTTTCATATTTTTAGTTATAACTTTTATAACAGTTTTCCCAAAATGTTTTAAAATTCAAAAATGTTTTGCTAATTTATTTTCTTTTAACACCTATCCTGGGACACATTTAATATGACAAGAATTTAGGCAGTGGCGTAGTTACTATGGGCAGTCCCTGGGACCCCCAGCTCAGGGGGCTCTTTAGAGTGGAGAGGGGCCCCCGGTCATAGAAGACTTCTTTTTGCTCTCGAAAGATTTTGGGGTGCTCAGTATATAAAAATGTTTAAATAAAGTTTGTCACATGAGTACGTTTTTTTGCTCTTTGACATTTGCAATTTATTGGGGCCTTACTTTAGTTTATTGCCCCAGGATCCCTGCTGACCTAGCTATGCCACTGAATTTAAGGGCCTTTTACATATCCGTTCTCAGTTTATTTCCACTTTCAGTCAAACTGTCAGTTTTCGATCCCCATGTGTAAAAATAAGAAAATAATATTCGTACGTTAAATTATTGCGGAGTACAGCGGCCCGGAGTCACGTGACTACTAAATCGAAATTGTACTGGTGTTATCGTAGTGACGTGACCTCCACATTTTCGCAATATTTACCGTATACAGAATCAGCTAGTCAATTATGCAACTCCAACTAATATTTATCAAACTAATAACCTGCCGATGCCAATGCCAAAAAGCAGGCTATCAGTCTGATAAATTAGTTGGCGCTTTGTAAATACCTAAGCGTAAGCGGCCAGCGTAGGGCGAAAAATGTGAGATCTTAATGCGAGAATAAAAGAACTTATTTTTTTAAATCAGTTGGCTGCAATATTCCTGAGCGAAAAGGCCTGTCGCTGGCCTAGTTTAAAGACTCACAAAATATTGTAGTCACTACCGGCAACATTAAGAAATTTGATATTTTCCGCTTACGCTTGTTATCGTGGACGAGGCCTAACGTGAATACCGGTATGTAAACATGGGTGACTAATAGTGCTTGTTTTGTTACTGCATTACTGGCTGATATACCATTAACTATTGCTTAAAGAGTATGTACCATCGTGCCCAAATAAAAATGGGACATGAAAATCCAAGTAGGAAGTGTTTCCTGGTCTGTGAAATCACTTTTCCTATATGTGAATTTTTTTTTTGACGTGGCTGTCACAAAATTACATTGCTTTGACAATATCAAAGTATACTATTCTAATAGATCAGGAGATAAAGCTAGATTGTGTTGTCCCAGTTTTTTGGGCACGATGGTACTATCGTGCCCAAAAAAACTGGAACAATAAATTGGTGGTAAATTGGAGTATTTTCTGGTCTATAATAAATCGTTTCCATAAATTCAGATTTTTTTGACGTAGCTGTCACAAAATTACATTGTTTCGACACCATTTAAATCTAATATTCTAATAGACCAGGAGTTAAAACTAGATTTTGTTGTCCCAGTTTTTTTGGGCACGATGGCACATGAGGACTAGTCAGTCTTTGTCAGTTTTTCCTACATATATGTAATGATAAAAAAAAAAAGAAAAACGAAAACGGGAAATGAGAACTGACGGGCTGGAATGACTGAATGAATTTGTTTTGTTTCATTTTGAATAATTCTTATCTGTAAATAAAGGTTTCAGGCCTCATTCCGTTTGCTCAGCAGTTTTTAGTGAAAATATTGTATGGTTAATGTTTAATGTGTCACCAAGTCCAACGATCAAAAAGTTAGAACTAAACGGTTGTGTGAAAACACTGTGCCTCTGAACTAAAATGAAACTAGAATGGAAACTAAGCTGAACTGAAAACGGAAATGAGGCAGTGTAAAAAGACTACAGTAAAAAGCACAAGCACGTGTAATTTGATTGGATCTTAAACTGTCACATTAGGGCCGTCTCTAGGATGACTGGCGCCGTGTGGTGCAAAAATTATTGGCCGCCCCTAAAAGGAAATGCGATATGAGGTATAAAAATTTTAGAAGAATAAAAAAAAGTCCCTACTTTCAAATTTTACTCTTTTTAATTTCAAAATATTCATTTTCTAAATACCGCCCTTCTTTTTAAAACTGTTTGCCCTTTATTTCACTATTCTCCGCCCTGGTGCTTTGCTTTGCACCACCCAGTAGACACGGCCCTGGGCGCCATGGTTAGTTCTAGTTAGTTTAATGATTATTTTCCTTAATATTGCAAATTAAAAAACATTTAACTAATCAAAACTAACCATGACACCCTAAAGATTCTGAAAAAAAATCTAACTAACCAGAACTAACCATGACCGCATGACCCCTTCCAATGTAACAGTTTTGCATGACCGTCTGTAACGCTTCCAACCAATCAAATTACACGTGCTTGTGCTTTTTACTATTGTCTGTGTAAAAATGCCTTTAAAGGAGAAACTTGCAAGTCTTCTATTTTCTTTTAATTTATCAAAGTACTGTAAAATCGAGAATAGGACACTTGCATTTATAAATGTGTGGAGTGCGTACACGTAGTTAGAAGTTTTGGGTGGAGTGAAATGTGCCATCCAATGACCAATTTATTCAGAGGTTCCATCGAACTGCTTGGATCTAATCTAATTATATTAATTAGTTTATACATAATCACCTAAATAACACAACACCTAGGCAATGTAAAGAAAAGAGACAATCTAACTTGAATACCTGCATGAAAACACATCTGATTGGATAGTCATATTATATATCCTTTTATGTTGCTTTATCCGACGGTATCCCAATACCCACCCGCTTAACCAGTATATGACAATTGAAAGGTTTTGTTATTATTTAATTCTAGCCTTCCACAAATGACGTCGGTGGAAAGCAGCCAAAAATTAAAATTCCATTAGTACAGGATGGATGCTGTAACGGTACAGCAAGTTCTCGTTATTGCATAAGAAATAATTTGTTTTAATAACTGGTTTTTCGTTTTTCCAGGGTAAGATATTAAGAAAGGTGCCATCTCTTTCACAATTTAGTAACTAATTTTTGCTTTTACGATTTGTTTTACTTAAGGCGTTTTTTTGTGTTATACGGTTTAAAACTATTTAAATACCTATCTCTATCTAACCCTCATATTATTATTGTCATTTTAAATGCGGTTTGAACCACTCCGATGAATACAGTTAACACGAAAAAATGATTTTAGTAATTTTTCCTTAATCTTCATCCATTTTAGGAGTTTAACCAATTATTTCCGCGGTAATAATTGGTGACAACTATGACGTATAATACATGGTTTAAACTTCAACCGATTGGTACAGCAATTGGTATATTCCTTTTATGCTCTAGAACCGCCCGGAACGACAGCAAGGGTGTTCCTTTTACAATTTTTCATGTTGTAGAACTGTTCTTGGCACTATTGACAGTTCAGAGAACGGTTCAGAACGATTCTACAAGGTAAAAGGAATACACTATATGGTGCCGTTCTGGGTGGTTCTGGAGCATAAAAGGATTACACCAATAGATGCAACTAACTTGGACCTCTCTTTCTCTATTTCTGTGAGACCATATGGCAGCATGGCTATTATGCTTGTACGTCGTACCTAATTTATCGACTCTTGACCATGCGTTCAGCATGCGTGAGAGAGAAATAAAATAGGTCTATTATGCTGTTTGCACGAGCAAGCGACAAGACTGTCTCTAGTAGGTATAGACATTAAGTTTTCAACGAATGGCCTCTGCTATCAAATTTTTCTTTGGTGCTAACTTCATGTTAATGAGTAACCTATTATTTTGACGTTTCATGACAACATGACAAAAAAAGTGTAAAACAGTTTTTGTGAAAATTAAAAACATTTTAGAATTAATTAAGTTTATAAAATAGATGGTCAGAATTATGAGTTGACTTTAAAAATTAAAGATGTATTTTCCAACTGGGTGGCCAAAAGTTGTTCATCTTCCCGATTTAGGCCAGTGCTCATTAAAACAAATAAAATGCAACAGAGATCGAATATTGGTTGCTATTTTAACGGACGACTCTTTGGCAATATGGTTTTGCAAGGTATGAAAACAATTAAGGGATCGAGCTCACAATGTACATAAGTATCTGTTTTAGCCTTGTGTGCCCATAGTTTTTCATAGACGAAACTCAAAGTCCTTAGATAAATTTGGAACAAATGTTACAGCAGAATGGAAGCCAGATTCAAGCAAAATTGTTATAGCTGTAAGACCTTTAAACATTTTTCTCGGCATTTCTAAAAATATATAATAATTTAAAATAAGGATGATAGCGCCCCATTTTAGTAGTGTTTGAAATATGTTGATTCATAATTTTTTTACATGTTTTTGAAGTTTTTGTAAACCCTGTATAAACACTTATTATATTTTCTTTGTGAATTATATTTCTTTTACAAGCCAAAATCTTTATGACTCTTTATAAACTGCATTGCAGGATAGATTTAATTACTAAGAACTATTGCACCTAATTCATGTAAGAAAAAGATTTTTATGTTTGTCGTTAAAAATAGAGAGTGGCAATGCAAATAAATTTCTTAACATTTTTATACAGACTTTTCACAGATGGAGTTAACAATGGACCAATGTACCAAAAATTAATTTTTTGAAAAAAGTAATTATCATAAAAAAATTTCTGCAAAAATGGGAAAAATGTTGACTTTGTATACAGGGTCGCAAAAATCATGTTTGCCTGAATCCTACCAAAATTTAATTAGCATATTGTTTCTAATCGATAAAAACAATAATACAAAATTTTATTAAATAAAAATAAAAGTAATTATTACTTAGAGCTTTTTATTGTTATCAGATAATGAATAGAATCCATTTTTTTATAAAAAAATATACCCAATGTTTTTATTTTTAAAAATGTTTTGATAATCTTGAATTTTGCAGTAAAACACGTTTCTTAGTTAAAAAACAGCTGGGGATTTCTTGGTGAAATACTTATAACCTTTTAAAATTAATTATATGTATCTAATTTTTTATTTTATTAGTTTTTGTTATATTATGAGTTATAAAATATTTTATTAAAGAAATAGTGAGTAGGTAAAAATGTAATTTATTGTAATGTTAATAATTAGAAAGTGCATAATGAAATATTTTAAGGCAGTTATTTGCAGTTTAAATTTATACTTAAATGCAAAAGCAGACATTTGTGCCCTTTTTATAGGTGCGACAGCAGACATTTGATTTTAAGGCAATTCGAGTGCATATTTTTATATTATTTCGCGATAGCTGCCATGCCGCCCCTCAAATAAGACGTGTAGACCTTATATATCCCATTGTTGGTCTCTCTTTTCTTTTATCATGATAAAGTTGTTTTTCCCAGATAAAAAGTAAAAAGTGCTTAACAGCTCCACCATCATTAATCAAAAATTGTACATAAATACGATTAGAAATTGGGAAATATTACACAGTCTTAACTGCAAAAGTTAGGTCCAAAATGTTTATAAACATCCAGGTTCCTGGTATTTTATATATATCTATATATATGTTTAACATAAAAATTGATGTTTTTATTAAAGGTAAACCATTTTATAAGAATAATATTTTTCAGACCAAAAAATCTGATACTAGAACATTTTATTAAGAATTTAGTTTTATTCTTATTTTTTATATCAATAAAAGCACTATGAAAAAACCTTTCCTTTATTGTAAAACCCCTATAGCTATTTTCATGAATGGTGCTATTAAAATTTAAAAAATTGAAAAAGTAATTGCAGATTTTTAAGATGCAAAAACAGAAGTTTTCGTATCTCAGCTGCAAAACCAGAAATTTCTAATTTTTACCCAAAATATTTTTTTAACAACCACACAAACAATATTTTTAAGTAGCACGCTACCCATCAAATGTCTGGTTTGGCATTTAATCGCTTCATATTTAATTAAGTAATATTTACATTTGAAACTTTTTAAGCAATATGTATATGTAATTTTTTAGACTTCTGAAGGGCATCTTTTATTCTATAAATTAAATGTCATATCAAATCAAAAAGGACTTTACATCCAGACTGATTCTCCACATGCTAATTTAAGAAGGGACAGTGCTGAATTATTCATTAAAGAAACCATACCTCCATTGTCATTGGAAATAGTAAGTATTAAATGTGTTATTACTATTTTATGGGTACTGGCATAAGAAAAAACATGTTTGGTTTCATTTTTGCCCTAGAAGGTTTTTTTGGTATCCTCTCTTATAATATTCATGAATATTAGATGTAGATTTACTACTCCTGAATACTGCCGTCTTAAGGAAAAACGCCGTATGTTATATGAAGTGGCGTTGCGTGACCAAAATCAGGCGTAGGCGAAATCGTATCCGCGAGACCCCTTTGTCGACAATTATCGTAAAAAAAATTTGAGCAGCAAAAAAACAAAGGTCCTCACATCTTTCAACACAATCCTATCTATCATTTTTATACTATTTTACACGTAATACACTGATGTGAGGCTCCTTTCATGACAGATTACAACCTTAAAAAACGTCGGCCCCCTATCATTTATATGTTTTCACCTATCTCACATTCAATACTTTCACCTTGCCGCGAGGCCCTAGGCGCGTGGCCGTAGGCGACCGCCTACACCGGCTACGCCTAGTTACGCTACTGGTTTTATGGATTACTATATCCACATAAGGTGTTTTTCCAATGGACGGCAGAATACCTACTAAAAAAATATGAATCAAACATTTAAAATATTCTGAATTTGGATTAAACCTATTTAATATTGTCGGCTAAAAGTGTTAACCTGCTAATCATAAGCAGTGACGTAGCTACTATGCGGCGTAAAATTGGTTAATGATTTTAAATAGTGCCGTTGGAGCCCTTCTTTGCTTACATACTTAACTTGTTCCTTTGCTTACATATTTAACCTGTTGATGAGTTTTATTTAAAGGAGGTGAGCTTTTTGGGTTGCTTCGGGTACATCCAAATTTTAAATACTGTACTTGGGGTTCTAATTTATTTTTGCCCCAAAACCCTTGCTTATGTAGCTCCTCCACTGGCAAAACACATTTTTTCAGAGGCAGATCATTATAGAAGTCATGGTAGTCAACTGGCAAAGTTGATTTCAGATCTTAAAAGTCAGAATACTTTTTGGCTGATATTGCAATAGTATTTGAATGTAGAATTAAGTATCTAGTTCTATCCATGTCTTTATGGTAATATTTTTTCTTTGCTAATTGTTTTAAAGATTTAAATAATTTATTGCCCAAATATTTAACGAAGATAAAGTCTTGCTTCTTTTGCAGTGAAATTCTCTGCCGAAACATTAATTCATCTTTACTGTAGTCGACGTTCTATAGTAGAGTGTATTGAGTCTTTTTATTAAATAGACTCAATATACTCTACTATAGAGAGAGACTATAGAATGTAGAAGTTTAAGATTTATGTTTAATTATTATTTGATATTGTTTTACCGAATTAACAGCAACAAGAGCCAGTACAAATATAACAATAGTAATACTGCCTGATGATAGCCAGTATACAGTTTTTTGTTTTAATTTCTTTATTGTTTTCTAATTCTTTTTGGCCTTAATTTTCCAAATTGTAGACACATTAGATTCTCTCTCTAAAATGTCACATTGTTTACACTTAATACAAAATTCGCATTCATCTTTTTTGGAATCAATCATACATTCTTTAATTTGAACGCGTTTTTAAGTGTTATTTTTGGGGCCACACCATTTTTTTAACACGCTTTTATTAGCTTGGGTTGTAACTATCTATCTATCTATCTATCTACCTATCTATCTATCTATGTAACGGAATCTTTGAGCCTAATTTTTACCAAATTCCAGCGATTCAATTTCTTTGAAACTTTGCACACGTATCAAGGACCGATGACAATGCAATAATTTAAAAACAGTATCCCGTTATCCTGATTAGGACCGCCAGGATAAATAAATTCCTTTACAGATCCTCTGTGTCTCTTGACAAAATGGCGAAGGAATTTTTTAGTGAATAAACTGGAGCATTTATTTTTAAAAAACTAATTGATATATCGAACTAAAAAATGAAAAAAAAAAACTAAAAAACACGCTTTTATATGCAACCGAACTAAAAATTAGAAAATAATTTTTCATTACAAAGAGTTTGTCACTTCAGAATAAAAGCGTGGGGTGCTTAATATATTAAATGTTATAATTATTCTATTTGCAAATATCTATGAGGGAAAAGTTATGAAAAAATAGTAAAATGCACCCCACGCTTTTTACTCTGAAGTGACAAACTCTTTGTAATGAAAAATTATTTTCTAATTTTTAGTTCGGTTGCATATAAAAGCGTGTATTTTTAGTTTTTTTAAACTATTATTTATTTGTGGAATAGGTATAGTTTTTTTGAGGTCGAATTAAGCAATAGATTTTTTTGTGGAGAGAATCTCCAGTGATTGAACTTAATTGTCGATAATAAATCAAGAAACTCGTGAATACTTTGTTTTTGAAACGGTTTCTTTTTAATAAACGGTTTTTTATTACCATCAGCTTTCCAGAACACCTGTTTTTCTTGATTCTTCTGGCACTCCTTTATCTCTCGCTCTTTTAATAGAAATACTTTTCACAGTATTGTGCACAAAAACCTTCTTTTCTCCCGAGGGCTAAACCAACAAGTGCAACTTTTGTATACAATTGGCGGGAGTGCATCGTAAATTTAAACCATTTTTCTTCAAAATAAAAATAAAGTTAAAAGTTTTACACGCGGATGCACAAAGCTTTCTAGTTCTCGAATTTCAAAAAAGCTCAAAATCGTAAAAAGTGGAGTTAACAGGTTAACACATTTAGCCGACGATATACTTGTCTAAATTCAGGAACCCCCTACTAACTTTTGAATTTTTTGGTATTTTTCTACGAAAATTTGAGGACTTTAGTGAGACAACATGAACCAAATTTTAGACAGGAAACGACAGATATAAATGTCAAATTGACAGCTGGCCGCCATTGAAATAGGAAAAATTAGATGGAAAGGGGGTCTTGTGGTACATCATTTTAAAGCTTCTGACTAGTACTTTATAACCCCAAAATATAAAATCAATATCTGTACCTACTACAAAATGGCGGTACTTTGAAAATTACCTGAATACCTTTAGATGGCCGTATTTCCAAATCTAATAAAGTTAATTATTATTTTTTTTTTAATGACGCACCCTGTATCATTAAAAAGATATCTAAAAGACCTTTAAGAAATTACCATATAAGGTATATCTACCTTTATTAGTTTTGAAGATATGGCCATCCAAAAAACCTAAAAGCTCCGTTTAAAATGTTTTCTGACTTTAAATCTCAAAATTTTAAAAAAATTTACTGAAACAATAAGTTAATACTTTATTTTTAAATTAATTTTATCTTGATAATGTTGTTTTTTAATTTAAACTTTTGTTTTTTGGCGGGAAAGGGATTTCCTATATTTGTTTCACGCTTTCTGCAAGTTCTTAGTGGTCAATAGGGCGTAAAAAGGTTGAGGTCGTTATAACCCCCAATCAGAACCGAAGCACTCTCATTTTTAGGTTGCCGTGTACCCAATTAACATGCATCAATTAAAATTAAAAACCTGCCCGTTTTTAAATTTATTTAAACCAAAAAACATCAAATATATTTTTAAAATTATGTTTTTTTTTTTTGTAAATACAGAATTGCTCTGCTGCTGAATGTAATCATAATGATTTTATTTAGTTTTTATAATTTTATATTTTATTTTAGAGTGAGGAAGTATTAGTATGGGACGGAAAAATAACTGGGATAGTATGTATAACCATGTCCGAAATTATGTTAGCAACTACAGAAAATCATGTATTAAGGTATAGGTGGGATGGTACTCAAAGTAGGGATTATACATTAGATTTAAGAAGAATACCTTTTTGTATTAATCAACAAGTTTCAAAAGGTAAACTACATTGCGATTTTATTGTTATTAAACAATTTTTTAATTTAGGTACAATTTTAAAATTCTTTTTATAATTCTTGAATTTCTGTTCTTATGTATTTAAATGTTTGTTTTAGCAATACCGATAGTAGAAGATAACACTTATATAATTGATATTGAATATTCTCCATTAGTAGGAGGGTTCTCTATAGTTTTAAATGATGGTAGAGCAGCATTTCTGACAGCTTCGTCGTTAAAATTTGATCCTAATGTAAGTTTAATAATTAAATGTAACACTCAGCTAAAGATAAAAAAAAAGAAAAATTAAAATATTCTTGTTTGTTGTTCTTGGTTTTTGTAGCAAGTTCAAGGAATATGGGCTCAAAATATAGAAGATGCAACATGTACAACCATAAATCATAAATATAGACTGATTACTTTTGGAAGATCAAAGTAAGTCATATCATAGATTGAAATAGATTGTTGGTCATATGATACACTATAGTTGGTTTCTTGTAAAATATGTTTTTTAATTATGATATTATGGAGTAAAACAGCTTTTTATTATTTCCTAGTTTATTAAAGTATCAACCTATTTATTTCTTTGTTTTAAAGTAAAATAAGAGCAAATTAGAAAATATATCAAAAGCCTTCCTAAACTTAAGTTTTTGGGCCGTCGTGGTAGATTTTATATCCTTGACGTTTCGCCAACGCGAGTGGTTTGCATCCTGAGAAGGTAGTAGGCTACTTGCGTACTACTGTCCATACTACTGTGCATCTATCAGATAATTTAATTTCCTCATACCATTTTGAATACATCAAAGATACGTTAGTATTTTTAGTAATCAGCTTTTGTGCATTGTCCAAAGATAAAAAAAATAACACCCTTTAAAATATAATTTCATAAAGAAAAATAAAATAGGTTTCATATTTAAACAAAATAAGTTTAGTATACTCCCAGTTAGACAAGAAGTTTTAATATATGAAAATGGCACGTCATTGAAAAATGTCTGATATAAGATAGAGTTATGTTAATTCCTTTTTTAGTTCTGAATGTGTTGTTTACTACGTTGACGACAGCACGGGAGGTTTGGAAGTATCCCACAATTGCGTTTTAAGCAGTAAAGATTATCCAGGATGTCCTGGATCGGTGGGTCAGGTCTTATGGACACCAGATGGATGTGCCTTAGTAGCATCATGGTTACAGGGTGGTATAGCAATGTGGTCAACTTTCGGCGCATTATTAATGTGTTCTTTAGGTTGGGATTATGGTTTAAATATTGATATACAAAAGTGGAATCCACTGCAAGTTGTATCAATGGTAGGTACAAATTTGCTTATCCTAATTTAATACAAACAATATTGAATATTACTAAAGAACTTCATAAGAAATAATAAAACCACTTCATAAGATATAAAAGCAGATTGGTGAGTGCTCGAGCAAAAGTAACCACATTGACAGAAGGTAAAAATACACTAAAACTACTTTTTAATCTTGAGAAAATCGCTGAAAACTCCGTATTTTTGCTGCCTGAGCTTGAATAGGTGGTAAATTCCATTTTTACCAGTGGCCTAAATATGATAAAACCCTTTTTTTATTTATATCTGGCAACAGTGGTAATTACAGTATAATAATTATTAAGTATGCCTGGAAACATCCATACACATTTAGCTACTTTAAAAGGTTTACAGGCAATTAAAGCACCATCAAAGCGGGACCGAATCAGGACATGTTTACATGCCAGCATTCTTTGTATAATCTCTACCTTTTAGTGTTTTACACGTTTTAGACCTTCTTTTACGCCTTGGCAAGCACCTTTTGAAGTGGCTGAACATGTATACCGAATTTGTGAACACAAATTTTGGCGTTTAAAGATTTTTAGAAGCTATGTATAATATTTTTTGCTAAAACTGTCTTTATTAGCGAGTGATAGAGATATAATTATAAAAGTTTAGAAACTAAATTGACCCGCTCAACTTGCTGACATAAAAATAAATGATTTGTTTCATAAAAAAAATTAATAAACATTTCCTGTGGCACATAACTGGTAAATCTGGCAACAGTGCTAATATCACTGTTCAATTCCATATGCCGAAAATTCCCAGATACCATTTTGACGAATGTATCTCTAAGGGTTTTAAATACAGGGTGACCGCTAATTATTGGTACACAGAAAACCACAGATTCCTTATACGAAAATATTAAGATTTAACCAAACATAACTATATCTAAAAGTTTATAATAAGGAAGATACAGAGCGTCAAAGTGAAAAATATTTTTAATTTGAATAGTTTTTGAAACGTTTTGAATATTGTAATCAAACACGGTACATAATGGATTTTTTGACATGAACTATTCAGATTTGGTATTAATTTTTATTTGTATACCAAAGGACGTTACATGCACTATCTTAAATTTCTCTAAAATTTTGAAACTTTTTTGCTACCTTGTTATCGCTCTGAGCAACCGATTTTGAGATAATTGCGTTTAAAATGTTTTGTCCAATCAAAAAGTTTAATATTGAAGAATACATTAAACCATTCGTATATGATGTGGCCGTTGTAGTTATAGCTAATACACTGTAATTAATGGTATTTTTCGGTTGCACCAAACAGTTTAAACGCAAATATCTCGAAAAGGGTTTCTCAGAGCAATTTTTACAAAGCATACTTTTTTGTGTAGAAACCATAGGAGAGTCACTGGTATACTTAGATGGCACATACAGGGTTGCACTAAGAGTTGCCGGGATTTAGAGAAACTTAAAGTAGTGTATGTCACTGCACACTCACTACTTTGCACAAAAACTTAATATCGTATCTGAAAAGTTCATTTCAAAAAACCCATAGAGACCGAGTTTTATTAAAACATTCAAAATGTATCAAGATTTATCAAAATAAATTAAAAATAATGTTTTCACTTTGACACCCTGTATCTTCCCTATTATTAACTTTTGGAATAAGGTATGTATCAAGTATGTTTAGTTAAGTCATAATATTTTAGCATAACGGATCTGTGTTTTTGTTGAAAAAATAGGAATTAAATTCTTAAATTTGAGATTCTTGCTACATGTAGATTACAAATATTTTTAGGACTTTGCCACTGAAGGTTACCAACTTTGGATGATAAGAAAAAACAGTGAAGGTGTGGATTCACAAAAGTTAGACAATGATGTCAGTGAAAATGGAAATACTTTATTTAATGAATCAATTAAATCGAATTTAATTCAGTTGGACTTTGTTAAAAGTGCTTTGACAATAAATCCTTGTATGGTAGGTATATTGTAGAGCCTAACTAAGTATAAAGGTGACAAATATACTTACAACAAAAAAATCTAAAGAATATCTTCTGTTTTAGAGTCAACAGAGTCATCTTTATTTACAAGGAGAGGATAGGCTGTATATTAATTCTGCCGAAAATTTAATAAAAACATTTTCAGAAAGGTCCAGTAGGGACGAAGCACTATTCGGAGAAAATGCTACATTAACAACGACTTTAGCTGAGGGTAGACAATGGTTAATTATTCCCATACCTTCTACATATTCTGCTACCAACTGGCCTGTCCGGGTAAGTAAGTATATTCCCGATAGAGGAAATTTACCTTATACGAGAAAATGTATCCATTAATATGTTTTGGGCTCTTCTAAAAGCTTTGGTACTTTGTTTTATTGTAATTCGGGTAATTCGTTGGGACACCAAGACAAAAAATCTGGATCAGATAGACTGATATGCGTGTTAATAGACTAAGGGTATATCGTAAAAATCGAATCTGATTGGATCAATCGCATTGAAACCAATAGTGTGCCCTTTGTCCTAGAATTTATCTGATGCAGATAACCCGGTTCTAAGATCTTTTAAATTTGACAAAGAAAAGTATATACTATGATAAAGAGAGCAAAAAAATAAAAATAAACTTCTAACCTTACTTTTGTGTTATTTTTTTTTTTAATTAAGTTCATTTAATGTCAGAAAATAAATACAAAATAATAACGCAAGCTACTAAAGAAACACTATCACAATATTTTAGCAAATATTTATGGTTATTTTATTCCTTTCTATTTCGTTTCTACGCTGATTAGCTGTTTTACTTAACTGTCATTTTTCAAAACTTTTTAAAAATCATAAATATTGTAAAAATATAACTTCCGATCGGACTGAACTCAATTTAAATCGTTTGAGAAACAAAATTGACTTATGGCGTTCAATCCAATCCCTTATTCAATCTGAAACGTGTATATCGCATGTTTTTTGCCGGATTAAGTTTTATCCGATCTGCTGAATCGGATTCAGTATAATGATGTACCCTTAGTCGTAGTCACGAAAATTAAAAGTTCTTATCAAAATTAATTTATTATATCTATAAGAAGTTTTATATATATATATATATATATATATATATAGTCAGTCATCAGACGGCCATCAAACTTGGTATATTTGTTGAAATTGTGTTATTTTGGGTGATTTATCTAATTTTTTACTAAAAAAATCTGTCAGACACCCGACGTACCAAAATTCTCTTTAGCCTTTGAACACTACAGTGAATAGGCTTCTAAGCAGCATTTATTTGTTTTGGTGCGTCGAGTGCTTGACAGAATTTTTTTAATAGAAAATTTAAAAAATTACTCAAAATAGCAAAATTTTAACAAATATACCAAGGTGGATGGCCGTTTTATGTGACTTGCTTTTTATATTATGTCTGAAAAAGTGTAAAGACCCAATACCTAAGGTTCTTATAGAATTATAGATATAATAAATTAATTTTGATAAGAACCTTTAATTTTCGTGACTGTGATGGGCGAAAAATGGCTGATCATTACCCACCTCCTTTATAATTTTATTCTAATACTTTTTACCTTCGTTTCTAAAATCTCATACAGAATTGGATATCTTAAAACAAATTGTGCAATGAAAAAAACGTAATATAAATACATGTCACAAACATCCTACACTTGAAACTACAGGGTGTTAACGTTTAACGAAAATAATTGATTTTTCATAAAAACTTTTATACGAATTTAGATATTAATGAGAAATTTAGGAGACTACTTTACTAGACTTTTTTATATACAAAAAAAACAGTGTCGTCCTTATAGGCTATAAAGTAAGTTTTTAAGACAAAAATGGTAAGCCACTGCATTTCCCTAAATTACAGTGTGTTCAAAATTGGTCGTAAAAACGTCAAATGTTTCCGATGTCAGACTGGGCGAACGCGTTACTTGTTTTGTCGGACAAGTTTACCACTATGTTTCACATGCAGTAATTCAATATTGGGCCAGAAATCGTAAGTGTTACAATCACGAAATCATAAGACACATTGACATCTTTTGGGGATCGGATTGCTAAATTTGTCCGATCATAAAAAAAAGTTATTGACAGGCTGGGTTAATGCGCCACTTCCATACATGGTGACAGGGACTGTATTAGAATATTAAAAACTTTGTAATCTAATGCTGTGAGTGACGGCTGTATCTTGTTTGGTTTTTGGGATATCTTGAAAAACCCAAAATTGAGATAATTAAGTTGAGTAAGCTAGGAGCCTGTTTTTCACATTTTCTTATTTTCCAATAGGTTGTTTGGAGAGGTTAGGATAATTTAATTTTTAATTACGGCCGTCACTACTGGGCAAAGAAACTATTAATTTTCAAGAACAACTTTTTGTTTGGTTTATTTTTTATCAAAGTTTGAAATATTTAATTTCTAGTTTTATTTTGTTTTGGATATGTATTATATTGTCATATTAACAATTGTCTTTTAGTATTCAGCCATAGATGCAGATGGTCAAAATCTAGTTATCGCAGGAAGAACCGGCATTGCCCATTACTCAATGCAAAGTAGAAGATGGAAGCTATTTGGAAATGAAACTCAGGAAAAAGACTTTATTGTAGCCGGGGGTCTACTGTGGTGGAGAGATTACATAGTCTTAGGATGCTATAGTATAATAGATAATTCAGACGAATTTAGGTTTTACCCAAGAGAGGCAAAGTTGGACAATAAGTTTGCCAAAATTGTACCAGTTGCTGCTCCTATTTTGTTAATGAATATTTTTCAAGATCAGCTGGTTACATTTGGGTCTGATGCTCAAGTATGCATTTGGCAGCTCTATCAAAATGATTCAGGTAAAAAATAGAAGATATACAAAGTGTTTATGAACTGTGAGGACTGGTATGGTAGATTTTAAAATAAGAATAAAAGCTCATATAAACAAGAGTCCGCAAATTTTTCGTTCTTAAGATAAAGGGTGTTAAATATTTTAAAAATCCTTTTTTTTTGCGACATCTCGCAAAGGATTATGCCTAAATACCAGAGTACCGTGAGTGTCGGGTTATTAGATGTTTAACTCATCTTTTCCCCTGTTCTGTCTATGTTGTCTAATCACTGAAAAATGCAATTTTTGCATTTCAAAGCATCTTTTAAACAACGCGGTAGTGCCACCACGGACGTTATTTTTAAATAGATACTACCTATAAATGCCTCTCCGGCCGAGAATCAAATCGGCGACTCCTGACTTCCGAGATCAAAGCTCTGTTTACTACACCAGCGGAAAGACAATTTCCGTCTCTATTTTTCTTTTATGATCTAGAAATATGCAAGTAAATGGACTGTATTTTTATTTGCTTAATCTAAAGAAAGTGTCAAAATTTCCCACACATTTTCAGTCATTGACGTACCTTTTTTTTAGAAATATTTGTTCATGCCCCTCGAAACGCCACCGGACGTATTAAATTTAATTGCGTTAGGGGTAGTCCATTTCTCACGTGTGGTTTAAACGGGGGGGGTAAAAAACACTAAACATCGCCAGGGGTGGGAGGGTGTAGTAAAAATATCAGTTCTATTTTTTTCCTCAAATGTGCGATTTCGACCCAAAAAACCGAAAAGCTTGCGAATTTAATGTCTATCTGAATATATTTTATTACTGTTCTTTATTTTCTAGAATATAATTAGATTATACTTACTTTTATTTACAGAAAATATTGGAAAAAATATGAATACATTTTGTACTAAAAAAACACTTGATAGGAGATGGCGGGTAGTTTAAAACCTCACCAAGTATCACTAGGGGAAGGGGGTTAAAAATTTGTTAAAAAAACATCACGTGATTAATGAACGTCCCCATAGTGTAAAATTAGCCCCTTCATGCCATAAATAACATTGCCAAATTACAACAAAACTAATTGAAGGATATTGAAGGTATTTCCAAACAACTTTTTTACAACATTAACACCCTGTATCTTAAAGAAGTTGCTGACTCATGTTTATGTGAACTTTTTTTTATTTTGATGGGAGTCTACCATAGCAGTTTAGTACTACGGTTCATGAACAGTCAGTCAGTCAACAGCAGATGCAAAATTTAGTCTATTATTTTCTCTCAGTCCTTAACTCGTAAACTGCTTCAAGAGATTTGTACATTAATTGTTGTGAGCGTCAGCTGCGTCTTCGATGGTTAATTGTACAGGGTGCTCCAAAAAAAGATCTATATTAAACTTGTGTTTTTTTAAATGGAATACGCCGTGTTTTTATTTTTGGATTGTAGGAATAAAAAGAAAGTAAGTTTTATCAGCGATTCCTATACTAAACTTAAAGGTTTTTAAGATATTTGGAATTTTGGAAAAAATCGTGAATAAACAAGATTTTAATATATCCTACCTTACTTACGGTTGACTTTATTTATTATATTAGATTGCTAAAAAATAAGTGTACAATCACCTACATTAAATTTTTTTACTAGAAATTGTACAAGGTGTCCCGAAACTAATATTTAATTATAAATTAATTTCTGGACACCCTGTATAATTTTTAGTAAAAATTTAAATGTAGGCGATGTTACAGTTAATATTCTAGCAATCTAACATAATATAAAACAGCAATCATAAGTAAGGTAAAATAGATTTTTTTATTTTGTCAAGAATTTTTTAAAAATCCTCAGTATTTTAAAAAGCTTATATTTTTGGTATAGGTATCGCTAATAAAATTTCCGCGTTTTTTATTTCTTCAATCCAAAACTGAACTAATAAACCGGTTGTTCCATTTAAAAACACAAGTTTTAAATGGATCTTTTTACAACAATTCATGTACAACCCTCTTGAATAATTTTACGAGTTATGGATTGTGAGGAAATTGGTCACAAAAATCTGTCGCTGGCCCACGGACCATATTAGTCAACTACAATCATAGAAAAATTATTTGTACTTAATTTTACTTACATTTTGTGTCTAATTTTTTCTTACTTGACTTTATTCTTTTTTTTGCAGTTGGTGATGTTGACCTAGTTAAAGTTCAAGCCATTGACGTCTCAGCATTAGCAGTTCATCCTGCATGTATAGTTTCCGTAACTCTTACAGCTCTAGGAACAGAAACGAGTGGAAAAAATTCAACGCATAAAACGCCAGAAAGTATGGTATTAAACGTCAGTGGCAGGTTGTTGCTTGTGCAGAGAGAAATGAGAAATGGTGAAAAATTTGCTTGTTTGATGCCTACTGTCTTAGCCAGTTGCGTTGAAAATGTTTGGGTTCCTGCTAAAAGGCACCAAGAGAAGGTAATAGTTTTTGTAAAGAATAGTTAAAACGCGCTTTCTATATCTTATTCCGAAACGGGATTGTAAAAAATGGTATTTTGACCTAAAAATACCCTTTTAAAATATTAGTAAATTTTTTAACACCCTCTACAAGCATTTTCTTAAGCAAAGTAATTTTTGTAAAATTAATACCTTTTATCATACAAGTGCTATGCACGACACGACCTATACTCTAAGATATTTTAAATAATTTGACACTTTCTACTTCAGGCTCATTTGACAGAAGCTCTGTGGTTGTTTTGTGGTTCTCATGGCATGAGAGTGTGGTTGCCATTGTATCCCAGGGATGGAGACAAGCCTCACAGTTTTATGGCAAAAGAATTATGTTACCATTTCATTTAAGGATATATCCATTAGGTAGGTAAGAAGTTATACAATCTGCTGGTAAAGCTTAAAAACTATAATTTTTTAAAAAAGAAACCATAGTTATGTAGTAATCAGTAACAGAGTAAATGTAAGCTTTTAGACGTAAAAATAGGTTGACATTTATTTACTGTATTTTCAGCAATATTATTTGAGGATGCTATTATACTTGGAGCAGAAAATGATACCGCCTTATATACCTCTGATTTAAATTCTCCGTTTTCACTGCCCTTCAGCGTACTTCAAAGAACTGTAAGATCATAGAATAATGTTTAAATTTTACATACTAATGTTTAATTTCCTAGAGTCAAGTTTACTTGCACCAAATATTGAGGCAGCTGATCAGAAGAAATTTGGGCTATCATGCGTGGGAAATCGCCAGAAGCTGTATGAGTTTACCATATTTTCCTCATTCGTTGGAACTCTTACTTCATGAGGTAAGGATATAGGAATTAAATAGTAGTAATGATGCGTTAGCTATTCTATGTAATAGGTTTTTAAATTCCTTCCTTTAACTATTATAAGTACAGGTCAAACATATGAATTAAATACTTAACAATATGTGGTAAATGAGTCTAGTTCATTAATGTTTTCTCATTGGTAAAATTGTACTCGGACTTCAAAAGGTCCAGGGACCATAGTTTAGGAAAGAGTGGTCCACATCAATTAGTGTCCGACCGAACTTTCAGTTTCGTTTCGGCCAAAACTTTTACCGTAACTGATTTCGGAAGTTGTCGTGCGCTCTTGCCTAACTTCGATTCTCGCGGCAACGCTCTGGTTAGTTAGTTCTAGTTAGCGAACCCAGGCGGCCATGTTCGGGAATTGCCGTGCTCCTAATAATTGCAATTATAGTATTTTATACTTGAACACGTGAGTTCGGCCGTCGCTTCAGTTTCGGCCGAAACCGAAACTCACGTGGTCCAGTAAAAATATATATTGCATTATTTAGGGACACGACAGTTTCCGAACATGGCCGCCAGGGTTCGCCAGAGCCTAGCCGCGAGAAACGAAGTTAGGCGAGAGCGCACGACAACTTCCGAAATCAGTTTCGGTTTCCGCAAATATTTCGACACTAACATTAACATTAATAAATAAAAAATCCGCATTAATTATTAATATTGCAGTAAACTGGGGTAAAGATAGTATGCAGTGTAAGGATCTTGCAAGTAACTTCAAACAAAACTATGTGGTATTGTTGTTGATTTTAGGTTTTAGAAGAAGAAGCGACAAGTAAAGAACCAATTCCTGATGCTCAGTTGCCGAGCGTTATAGAATTTATAATGGAATTTTCAGTTTATTTACAAACAGTAGTTCAATGTGCACGAAAAACAGAGATAGCTTTATGGCCATATTTATTTTCAGCTGCTGGAAAACCGAAGGATCTCTTTCAGGAATGCATGGGCAAAGGGCAGCTGGATACTGCGGCTTCTTATCTTATTATTTTGCAGGTAAGGTGGTATCACAGACATTTTTAACTAAAGAAATTGCCATAGTTGGAGTTTTTGGATTATCCGTATTATTTTTTAATTAAATTTATATTTAGTTTCTCTTAAGATTATTATCGCCAAAGTAAATATGCAGTACTAATTATACAGGTCATGCCAGCTCAATGCTTTCAATTGAGTTTTGTGTGTTGAACACTAGCAGGTACAAATTAGACATAGAAAGCCGGCATTGAAACCTTTCCTGAAACGTTGATTCGTCATTCTCGCTTTGTCGTCTCCTTTTCACGTATTAGTATAAATGGGAGTTTTAAAGTCGTACGACGTGTACCTATATGGTAAAGGCACAAAAAATAGTATCAGAAACACCAGGAAAAAACTACTTTTTAATTCAGATGTTTAAAAGCACTAATTAAGCAATACGTTAACAATTAAGCCTTTGCATTTATTTAGTATACAGCATGTCCTAGGATAGGAATTACATGAGGAGGTCACATGATCAGAAACTAATAAATACAAAATTTTATTCCGACTGGTAATATGCAGGGGGAGTTATAACTAAAAATATAAAAAATGACCAAGAGCAAACATACTAGTATTTTTAATGAACAATATTTTTTAAGTAAATTTTGTTAAGATTTAAAATGTCAAAATTTGAAGTTTAAGCATTAAAGTAAAAAGAAAATGTTTTTGTCATTTTTTTACGCGTTACACATTAACACTTAAACCTTGACACAATGGAGCAAATTAAAAAAAAATCAACGTGTTTAAAGGACCCCGCTCAATCCTTATTGAAAGTGGCTTTCGGTGTATATTTAAAAAAATATAATGCTCAGTTTCACTATATATGGTAACCATCACTTTTGGGTTAACTATTTTGGCAACACCAATCACATTTTGGTATTTCGTTGTTTCTATGGTAACAAACCTATGGTTAGTGTTAACCAAATATTGTGAAACTGTTGCCGTTTATATTTTGTAGATCTCGAGGCCCTGATTAAAAGTTTATCATGGGCACAATGTCTGATCACCTCTAGTTTTAAAGTTATAGCGCCTCAAAGTTGTATTTGCTAAGTTAACACAACAATTCAAAAATGTTTTCATGTGTCCTCTTGTATCACCTATCTTGGGACACACTGTATGCCGGATAAACACAAGAAACACACTTGATTAATTTGAAATAACCAAAAAATGTTGAAGTCAAAAATATTACACGTTTTTCAGAATTTAGAAACTTCATCGGTCAGTCGGCAGTATGCCACATTGTTGCTAAATACTGCTTTGGATCAGTCAAAATGGGAATTGGCAAAAGACCTTGTTCGATTTCTTAGGGCTATTGGTAAGCAAAATACTTTTTACATTTTTATAAATTTAGTTTAATAATCTAAATATAAATATTAAGATTTTTTAAATGGTTAACATACCATTTTTCGTAATGAGAAACACGTGCATGTAGCTAATAATCGCTAATCACAAAGTTTAAAGAGCCACACAAGTGAATAATAGCCAATGCAGTTTGATAGATACAACTATATGGAAATTCATGCTATTGAATTTTTATTGTTGTATTTTACAGATCCCAATGATGTCGAATCTCCACGTAACTCCTTTATTCTTCCAAGCAAACTAGGCAATAAACAAACACCGCCAGTGAGCCCAAACGCCGAAGATATCTCTCTTATTCTGGGTAATGTTCAAGGTCCAAGAGTCCGGTCATATAGTACAACGATATCACCTAAAGTAGTAGAAAAAACGGGCACTGTAGAAAAAATGAACGTGGTTCCCGAATCTCCACCATTAAATCGTAAAAAATCTGTGCCAAATGCCGTTGTTTCCAACGCAAAAACAGACCCACGGTAAGTGAAATGTTTGTGACATGTTTTTGGTTGCAAACTGTTGTATATCAAATAAAGTTTGCTATTTTGTACCTGAAATATTCAACACTGCAATTTTACGCATAAATGTATATTTTTGGATATAAAACATGTCATTGTTATACATAATAATTAAGAGCATATTCCTAAAAATTAATCGGCCAGCATAAATAATATGAAAATATATTAAAACCATAAAATTATTTTTAAATTCGTTAAACGCAAAAACCGTATAAATGACTTACAGCTTACATTTGATGTTCTTTTTTAGCTTTCTTTTTGTAGGTATGATGACCAAATAAATTTGAAAAAACTAAACTAAATAAAAAATAAACACTTCAGAAGCAATCTAACCTAACACATTTTTAGAACAGAATTCAGAACTCAGTTTGCTCCTTAATACTAAAACCGCATTAAAAAATGTCCTTTTAGACATAATCCACATTTATTTTAAAATATTTTTCAAATTATTTTCGCTTACATTGACGATATTTTTTTTTTGTGGAAAATTTAGCAGTATTTTTTTAAGGATATGTTCTAAATTATCCTATGTGTTTTATAACTTAAGCTGCTTAGCAGGCAAAACCTATTGTAAAAAAAACTTACTGTCCTAACACATAACTAACCAAACTAATCAAGTAGAATAATAATTAGTATTTCCCCTAAATTAGTTATATATTTTCTAGTATTAGAACGCGTTTTAGTAGCCTCAGGCCATTTTCAGCCCACTGGTGGAACATATTTAAATTGTGAGTAAATAAATCGAAATTAAAAGTGGATAAGCTTAAGAAAAGCTTTATTTGTGGAAAAAGGTCAAGGTTTTCTGCTTCTAACGGATTTTTTTAATTGTAATGCATTTTGTATTTTGTTTAGTGTTGATCTGATTCAATGTTTGTTAAAAGCTTTTGACTATTTGAGTTTTTTTTAATGTGGATTTTGTCTGTCATTCTATGGCCGCGGTCTGAAATGTGTTCACAGCATTTACGACGTATAGGTTTCCAACTAGCCGTCCGATTTAAGTGAGCGCGCCAACGTCTGTTTGCAGTATTAATAATTCGGACCACACGTGAGTGGGCTTACGAATTTAACAAGTTCATCCTAACCTAACAAAACATTATTTGATATAAACATAAGTGGAGTATGTGATTTAACTGATGAAGATGAAAAAATGCTTTTATTTTAAGCAATTTCCGCAATCGAGGAAAGTGACGATAGGTACATTTTATTTTGTATGCTTGAAATCACGGACAGAATACATCACTTCAAACAAATGGTGCCAAAAAACGTCGACGCTCACGGTGCTAACGACCCGCAAGTACTGTCAGCACTTGGGTGTGACGTCACATGTAACGTATACGTAAGCTTCTACAACGCTAACAGTAAGCATGAAAAGCACAAATCGGACTTTCTGTTGGTACGCTATGAGCGTTGCAAGCATAATTTAGTCCGCGGCCTATATTTCGCATTTGCAGAACTCTAGTGAAGTCACTTAATTTTTTTATTTTACAATTTGCTTTAAATCTGCTGATTTTAGAAATGATTTTCTATTTGTTACAAAGTTGGTGGTGGAAGAAATTATCTGCTTGGGCTAATATCGGTATGCTACACTTGCTTAATATGAATAATAAAAGCTGTTTTATTTTAAATATTAAGAAGCAAGCAGAATATTATCTAAGCACATTACGTTGTAAATTATTTAAGTATTCATTTTTCTTTTAAGCATCATAATAAAAACTATGTTTGTGAGAAAAGAATTGTTATGTTTAAAGTTTCAGAGCATTTTCTTTACCGTTTTGGGTTTCTTTAGTACACAAAGAGGAATATTCCATTTGTTTTAAATTATCGAAAAAATCCCATTTAATACATCTTTATTTAAAGCGTAAATACGAATAGTCACTAGTGGAAAAGGCTATTACTACTGAAAACTAAAAACTTTTGTTTTTGATAGCAAAGTTGACTTTTCTTGTTTATTATTTATTATTATTGGTGTCGAAGATCATTAGATCCTTGTACTGCCAACAAATTTAATGGATATTTCCAGAGTCTGGCTCTGGACAACCGCAGCGGGTCGCGTTGCACGTCAACTAGCATTAGGGATTAAAATGGGGATAATATCAGACTTTATTTTTTATAGGAGTAAAAAAAAACTTTAATAAAAATGTTTTTGATATTGTCAGGTATTATTTATTTAAAATTTTGAATGAAAAGACATAAAAAAGATCTTAAATAACAACGAATAATAATTTTCTATTAAAATGCTTCCTACCCCACAATTTTCCGGCTGTAAGCAAATGTGATTTAAGCGCTTTCGAATTTGAAATTAAAATATTTTAGCCAAAGTGTGGTGTTCAATAAAATGTTTTAATAATAATTTCTCGATTACAAACTTTATTCTTAATAAAGTTTTTCAACGACATTTTGCTTAAAAATTAAAAATAAGGGTAGTTTACTCTTGGTGAAAAATCATGTTTTTGAAGTTTTTGCGAACCCTGTATAAAAAATCAAAATTTTCTCTTTGTAAATTACATTTTTTTACAAGTTAAAAATTTTTTAGGAATTACTTTTTTTGAAAATTATTTTTTGTATCTATACGTTCTCTTGTAAATCCCATCCATGCATAGTCAGTATACCAATGACCTTTTATCCTTTACTACACGTCAATGCAGTATACAGTTGTCTTCTTTTGCTTGCACTGCTTCATTTAATTTTACTAAAACTATTTTTCCGATCCGTACCGTCCGTCCATTGCCGACAAATGTGCGCGTACCTTTATTGTGCGCGCGTATATTAGACTTAAGTTTATGCCATATCAACTCGACCGGATTAAAAATAAAGTAGTATGGCGGAAGCCGAATTATTTCGTAGCCTGCTACCTCTGCAAGTTTGTTGCGACGTATTCGTTCTGAAAATTGTAACATTTTAATACCTCTAACAATTGCTTAACATTATAACTCTCATGGAAATATACATATGTCAGGGTCAGACAAAAAGTCTTGTATTTCCCCTTTTCAGAACTTGGCACTTTATGCAACTGGCAATTATGGTAGGATGCATTATCCAAAACAATACTGCTCTTTGGTAGTATTTTCGGTAATAATTTGTTTTGAAACTAGTCCTCAAAAACTTCAGCAGTTGTATCGCAGTCGTAATCTAAGCTGGAATCGGAAATGTAGAATTGTACAAACAAAACAATTTTTTTTTCGTAAATCATATTTTTTTATAAGCAAAAATTTTTATTAAAAATAACTTTTTCTCGAAAAATAAAATATTTTATCCATTTGTCCTCTTGTAAACCCCATCCGTGGACAGTGTGTATAGCGCCACTAGTTTCATTACATTACAAACCAAGTCCAAAAATGCACAAAAATGGAAGGCATTTGAGCACATTTTGTAATGAAGCATCAGCGCAGAATTGTTTTATTAGTATATGAGATAATTGTTTAGTTGCTGTTATAAATCTACTGTGCAAAGGCAAAAGAGTCTATTCGCAAAATTGGTATTTCATGTTTTTATATTGTTTTAATGTGCAAAAAGGGTTTTATAGCTTGATGTATAAACGGTGTTTCTAAGTAGAAGGGGGTTTAAAGTTAGGACGTTGACGAACAGTCTATTATCAAAATGGATAAAACATAAAATGTCGATTTACTAAAAACTGTATTTTTGCGAATAGACTTTTTGCCTTTGCACGGTAGAAATTATTCTATTTTCTGCGATTGGTATGGTTTTGGTTAATACATGTTTTGTTATTCTTGTCAAATTTGGATTTAAATATACGTACCCTTTAAAAAATAAATGAATATTGTTTTAGTCCATAGCCTACTTTTTTTTAATTTTGTGGTATTTTAGCTGTTTAGATCAAAGCAAAATATTAAGAGGATTCGCTTAAGTTTTTCAAATATTTTTTGGGAACAAAGTTGTATATAGAAAAGTTTCTTAAAATTTGATCCAAAGATTATCGAAAAGTTGGTTATTTTTACGGTTTTGTAATTTTGGGAAATTTCATGTGTTCATTATTTACATTACCAAAAATCAATTAACTTTTCGATAATCTTTGAATCATTTAAAGAAACTTTTCTATATACAACTTTTTCCAAAACAAATATTATAAAAACGGCAGCGAATCGCGTTTTAGCTTAATTTAACGTGCTACGGCATCCTTTTAAGTATTATATACTGTTGCAATCGCAAGAAAAATTGCAAATTTTTGAGATCCTCAGATATAGGGTTTCATTTAAAAAATGTAACTCTTGTTAATATCTAAAAAATTACAACATTCATATTTATTTTAAGTACGCCACTGGATTCAACGTAAAAAGTCATAAAACTTTTGTAAATAAAGTTTGTTTCTATCTCTCTATAATGTCCGAGTAATAGGACATAATGAAAATCGACGAATTTTGAGAATCACCCTGTATCTTCAAAACCAATCATGTTAGCGTGGTTCTGATTGCACCATTAAACTAAATATGAAAAAAGGGAAGAGGACACGTATATTAGTTTTTTTGTATCCCTTACCGTTTAGTCTATACCCTATAATCACAACCAAAAAATCCACCCTGTACTTTCAGGAAGACCGGTTAAAGTTGATGTTTCCTTTAATGAAAAATGTTTTATGTGGCCTTGCTTTACTAACTTTAAATAAACACTTTTAACAATTGTTTTTGCTTCCACAGGCAAACATTTTTGGCTACTGCCTAAAACGGCTTTTGCACTGGACATCTCCAAACACACTATTACTGCAAAACTTAATAACTGACAGTATTTCAGAATGTGTCGAAATTAAGAATTTTGTTTGTACTTACAAGTTACCATCAGGTATAAATTGCCATTATTGTCTGTATTTCTTGACCACCTGCAGATAATACATTGCAATAAAATAAAGTAATAAGAATGGCCGAAAAGGCTTGTAGAGTTTTCAGGTAATAATTTATTATTCGCCAACAACAAAATAAATACGGCTATGTTACGGCTAATACTTTTATGGATTTATTGCATATTGTTATCGTGAAAAAAATGAGTCAATCAATCTCAACTAAAGTAGTATGATTATTTAGAATCACTATATATACAAAATAAATATGTATGTTCTTGGAGAAAAGTTTTTTTGTGATTATTGTAATTTAAAAACTATTTTAATCTAAATACTTTTTAGAACCTCTCCTAATAATACTGCCGAAGAATTCTTTATTGATGTCATACTACAAAAGCATGCAAGGAGATTACTTTCAAGTCGACGTTTGACAGACTTGGGCTATTTTGCTGCTCATCTTGATTTTCACTTAGTGGCCTGGCTGGGTAAAGAAAGGGATAGAGCAGCAAGAGTGGATGATTTCGTTAAAGCTCTTAAACAGCTTCATGAAGAATTTAATTGGCCCTATCCAACCCCTTCAACTTTGTCACCGAGAGAAAGTTTTTCAAGTAAGTATGAGCTAGTGCCGCAAATTTAGCCTATCGAACACTGCGCCGGCTGGCTCGCGTAATACTTTTTATATACTTACAAAATCCGATTTACAAAAAACTGGCTTTAAAATTTCTGATGGATGTATCTTTGTTTTTACGATCGGCCCTGTATACGGGGCCTATATTTGATGGAGGTTCTTAACCGGGTATAAGGTATCCACCAGTATATTAATCTGCCGCGCTGTAGTAAATCCCGAAACCTCCCTCTTGAGATTCCCTACCAATACTTTAGTAATACAAGTTGTTGACGAAACCAATAAAGGTTATAATATTATTGTAACCTTAATTGTAAAACCACCTAACTCCATAATAAAATTAATAAGAAATGTGATGCCACCTTTAGCCTTATAAAATAAGGCTAAAGATGGCACCAAAATCACATTTTTTATTAGTTAATTAGTTGTTAAACCTAATAACTCTAGTTTTTATTTAAAAAAATGTAATTTGATCCCATGAATAAAAAAGGACACTTTACATACTATATTTTTCCTACGATCATATAAATTTCATTTTTCATTCAATTTCTATGTCATCCGAATTGATTATTAATATTAATATTAACTGATTATTAATTTGATAATTTCAATTTCTATGTCATCCGAATTGATTATTAATATTAACTAAAAAAACTTTGTCTAAAAACTTTATGGAGTGTATGGTAGTTAATGGAGTATTTTATCTTCTTCATGAGAACAATAAAAAATACTTTTTTACCGGTTGTAAAAAAATACACTAATCGATAAATCAACTCTATAAATGTCTCACCAGTGGCGCAGTGAACAAAGCCTTGATCTCGGAAGCCAGAAGTCGCCGGTTCGATCCCAATTTAGGAAGACATCCTTAGAAAGGGAAAGCAGTAAATATCAATGTCAAAGCCTCACAGTTTAAAATCGTTATATTACAACTCTTTGGTTACACGTGTTTCGCTCAGTGTGAGCATCATCAGATCTGAAATGGTTCTTATTTATTAAAATATTTCTATACCATAGGTAACCTTAAAATGTTTCATGCACAAAATGTTAAAAAATGTTAAAAAAACTCCAATATTTACCTTTCACAAACCAAAAGCCAATTAAAAACAATATTACAAGAATAAAATAATAGGTAAAATACAGTGAAAATACGTCAAAAAAATTAAAAATTATATACAGGAGAAACACGTTACATTTTATACAAACAACATTAAAATGAGGTTAAGAATCTTAAAGGAAATAAAAATAAAAATATTAAAAAATTCGAGATCCAGTGGCAAGTCTCGAACCGTGTACTTCCAGGTTATGGCCAGAGTGTTTGACCACTAGACCGTGCGGGTTCTAAGATAAGCATATACTGTATCGTATTAGTTGTTCATATTAAGGTTATTAAATATAAGGTTCGGTTCAAAACTAAAATTATCGTTTACACAAATCTGAACAGGTCTTTTCCTGGCTCGGGATATCTCTAATTTTTCCAAAAGGTCTAGCTTTTTACTCTTAGGGCATTCGTGTAGTAGCGTAACGTTACGAGAAATAGAGATGTTATTGCCATGACCAGATTCTAAAAGGTGATTAGCAAAGGCTGACTTGGTCTCTGTGATTTCGGTATTTATGTAAGAATTAAAAAGGCTCAGATGTTCCTTAACTCTGGTGAAGATTCTTCTACCGGTCTGGCCCACATAAACGGCTGGGCATGAATCACAATTAAGTAAATAAACTCCGGATTTTAATAGATGCTCAGTTTTTCCTTTGTGTTTATTTAGACATCCTTAGGTTGTAGCTAGTTAAAAATAACGTTCGTGGTAGCACTACCGCGATGTCTAAGAGCTGCTGTGAAATGCAAAAACTGCATGTTTCAGTGCTTAGCCAATGTTGACGAAACAGAGAAGATGGGTTAGACATTTAATAACCCGACATTCATGGTACCCTGGTACTTTGGCACAAGCCTTCGTGGGCATTTACAAAAATTTAAAAAAACTGATAAATATCATTTTAAAGACTAATTTTAAACTTTATATTACAGAACCACAATCGCCACTAGAAAGTCCTTCAATGAATGTATTAGAAGACCAGCTCCACTCTCTTAAAGTTGACGTTTTTAATTACCCAACTACATCTAGTAGAATTGGTGATAGCGGCTATATGAGTTTTCAAGGTTTTCCAGGCCGAGGTCTAATTACGCCACTTAATACCATGGAACAATCTAGTCAAATTGCAGACGAAATAGATTTAGAACCTAGTAGTCCAAATCCACAGATTATAAGAAATGATAATTTTAGTCCACGAGAAAAAAGATGTCCTTCTTTGGTGGAGAAAGTGTAGAGGGATTTAGTGCCAATTTAAATTTAGGTAAGAATTTTTGGGGAATACTGTATAAACAATACTTAAAGGTATATCGGCTAGTAAAGCAACAACAAAGGAAGCATGATTAGTCATCCAATCCGAATTATTTACATGCCGGCATTCGCATTAGACCATCTCCTTTCCACACATTGCCACACATGAACTACTTTATTTAGCTGATTCTGTATACTGGATTACTAAAAAGTACGCAACTTAAACATCTTTAAAACCGCTGAAGCTATTTACCAAATTTGGTATCTAAGATGTTTTGGGCATGTGAAGTTATTTAGAATTTTGGCGCTGTTGTGCTACAATTTATTATTTTCTTGATTATAATGGAATGTCTCATTTACTTTTATTTCATTAAATTGGGCGGGTCAAATTGCTAGTTGCTAAATTTTCAAAATTATTTTTTTATTAGTTGCTTAGAACTGACCCACTGCACCTTTAGCAAAAAGTATGTTAACCCCAAAATATCTCTAAAACCGCTAAAACTGTGTTTACAAAAATTCGGTATTTGGGAGTTTTTAGGCATGCCTAATTGAACAGGAATATCGGCACTGTTGGCAGATTTTAACAAAAATGCGGGGTTGTCATATATCGACAACTGTTAAAGATTGAATTTGAAAAATTTGTAATCTTACTAAAGTTGGACACGGTTATTTCACTGCAGCTATAATAAATAGGGCATTTCATTTAAAATAACAAAAATATTACGTAAAATCTGGGAATAGTGCCGATGTTACTGTTTAATTCTACTTTTTCTAAAGTTTACACTTTATCCTAAACTGGCCAAATCATACCATAATTTAAATACCGTTTTCATATCAGAGAAGTACCGTCACTCACAACACCTAGTATTTAAATTTTAACCATCAAAGAGCCGTTTTTCTTACTAATAACCCAAGACGACACAAAAGATGCCTCCTATGGTTAGTTTGCAAGTTGCTATGTTTTTTATATTCTTTTGTATGTATTTCTAGCCAGTATAATTTTACCTCTCTTTTTGTAAGTTACATTGATATCAGTCAAAACTTGATCTAATCTTTTTTTTGCACAGTTTTGTGCTATTATTATCTGGATTAGTTAAGTCACTCTGGTTAAAAAACGTTTAATCGTAATATTTTTGCAGGTTTACAAACGACTGCTTTACAAACCAATACAGCTATAGATGAATCCATAATGAGTACTGTAAGTTCCGTGTGGGGTGAGGACCGTGATTTGGTTGGTAGCCCGAGCACTGAAAATTGGGAAGTTCCGTCCACTCAGATTTTAGAACAATTATCAAATACCGACAGTCGAGGTTCACATAGATCTGAGATTCAATTGAGGTAAATATTATTATTTGTCTGATTAGATAATGTGTCAACGACATTAAAATAAAAAAAAATCTATTTATTATTTTTCCTAGGATTTTAAAGAATTTTAATTAATTTTAGTTATTTATATTTAAAATATTTGGCTATATTTAAGGGTGTCTCACAAGAAACCGCTGTGATCGGTTTCTTTAAAAGTAGACTTTAAAAAACTGAAAATTTGGTAACATTATAATGTCTGTAGGGGGCATACAAGTAAAATATTTTTACAGTTCTAGCACTTCCGGTTATACCGGAAGTTAATTTCAACTTCCTTATTTTAAATGAAACACCCTATGTACTAAAAATTGACTTCTAGGGTTTTTTTCCTAATAATTTTTATTAATTATTTTGAAACATGGTGTATTTATTAGTTGTCAACATATTAGTGATTATCACAGTCTACTAAAAAGTTCTTTCTCTACCAGAAACCGAACTACAATTCCTATTAAAGGCTTTTGTAAAGAAAAAATTGATGGTTATGTAATGGCTTGCAAACATATTTTTTTAAATAGAATTTAACGATTGGACTTAGATACTGGACATACATATGTTTAGAATTTTGTGCGGAATCTAATAGGTAATATATAGATTCTTCTATTTAAAATAAGGGAGTTGACATTAACTTCTGGTATAATTGGAAGTGCAAGAACTGTCAAAATATGTTAGTCCTATGTCCCTGACTTTTATTGTTAGCAAATTTTCCAAAACCTACTTTAAAATCGATCGCAGCGGTTCCTCGTAGGACACCCCGTATAGTTTCATTTCAAAATTTATTTAAATGAAATTTAAGTTATTTGATGTCAGAGAATAAACATATTCGTAAAATTGGATCTAATTATGCATATGTTTCAATATTTCTTCTTTTTTCTTTAAGGCGTAAAATTGGATCAAATTTTGCATATTTTTCAATAATTTCATCTTCTTTTTAGATATCTTTTACAACTTTTTATGGAAGCTAGTTGTTTAGAATGGTCGCTATTAATATCGGTGCTACTCAGGGATGCTATGGCAGTCTTACGAACAGTAAATGCTGCTAAATCACAAGACCAGTCGATAGAAGCAGTATCAAGACTCAGGCAGGGTCTTTTAATATTAAATTATTGGACTAATACTGAGTGGTAAGTTCGTAAACCGATAACATTTACTGGGGGTGTTTGTATTTTTAGAAATGTTTCTTGTAATTACACCGGTCAACAAAAAAAAGTTTTTTTTTAATTCTAGACATTGAAAAACAAATTTTTAGCTCTTAAAGTTTGCTTTTGTCTGATTCGTGTTGATAAGTATATTTAATATAATAATGTTCATACGAACATAAAAGAAATACAATTAAAAAGAAAATAAATATTTTACACTAATACTTTTTTCCAAAAATGAAAGTTGAAACTTAAGAGGTTTCGGACATGTTCATATGAACTTTTCTTTCCAAAATATGCCAAGGAATTAGATCCTGTATTTTTAGCCATCAATTAAATTACACCCTGTAATAAAGTCATTGATTTTTCCCAAAAACTTGGAAACTTGCTCTAATTTCTACAAAAGCAAACTTTAATAAAAAAATATACATTTTCCGTAGTTTTGGGCTAAAAGCAACTCAAATTTAATATGGAGAAGTCAGACACAAAAATCGTGTTGACCAGTGTTATTTTTAATTAATTTGAAGTAACAGTAATTGTTATGTGATATACAGGGTGATTTAAAATTGCGAAAATATTGTTTTGAAAAATAAATGAATTAAATTTTGACCAGCAGTCGTGTATTTTATAAGCTTATTTATTTTTGGATTGATTTTTTTTTATTTTTATTTTATGTTGTCTATAGATACTATTTAAATTTAGTTAAAGTAGATTCCATTTTTTTCTCGATAACAAAACTAGGTATACTAGATTAGATTAGATTAGCTTCAAGGTGGATTGTATTGTCTACCATAAAAAATGGCACTCCTCCCCTCTACCCTCCTTACTAAAGTAACATAAGGAATAACCCTTTATAGTTTCGTACCCTAGTAAGGAAACACTTGTATAACCTAACTTTAATTTCTATGGTTTGGACTGACTTTCTTTAATTTGGTTTATATTCAGTGCTATATTACCCATTAGGCTGACTAGGCTACAGCCTAGGGCGCCATGAAAAAGAGGCGCCAGCCAGGGAGAAATAGGCGCTAGACAGGGGAGTTTTTAAAAAGTTTAGGTCGGGTGGGGATTTTTGGTGATTTATTTCTCTGTGAATAAGGTGCTTTGGATGAAATAGGCGCGAAAAGGAGGGAATTACCTTTTTTTTGTGGTCATCAAATATTATTTCGGGTGGTGAAGTAAGGCGCCTGACACTCAAAATAGACGCTACGGAGAAAAGGACCTTTTAATTTTGCTCTTTAAATTTTTTTTGGTGGAAAATAGGCGCTCCGGGAATTCTAGCCTAAGGCGCCTCAAACAGTTAATACGGCCCTGTTTATATTTGTTGCAGATCTAAAAGGACTTTTAAAATCGGGCATTTTTTGAGAATTACGTAACTCAAAATAAAAAAGAAAAAGGCTCCACATTGGTTGAGTATTTTAAAGCATGATATTGACTTTTTGAAACGAATTGATACATTTTTATTCAGTTGTTTTTGCTTTCGTCAATTTAAAATGAATATGGCCCCATTAAATACTATAATGATTCAAATTAAGGAGCAGCAAGGTTGCAATTCGGTTAATCAGCTGATAAAACTGGGTATCTAGATCAAAAGTGTCGAAAATATTTACCATATATTACCTATATTTATGGAAATATACGATTTTGGGTTTGTATCTCGGCTAGAAGCAAAAGCACTTTTGAAAACAAGGCATTAAATTTCAGACAAAATATTACGCATCATTGTCCAAAAACCTAAATAAAAAAAAGAATAGTTTCCAGGTAACATTCCGCGTAACTTTATATAAAGTAACAAAACGTTAGTTCTTAAATATTTACACTTAAACTGCAGGTATAACAAATCCAACTTTGCACCTTTGCTTCATGGCATTATTGTTTACTGAATCTATGATGACAACTACCATAACACTTAGCACAAATTACAGACTAATTCTTTTTGTATTTTGTATTGCATTTATTCAATAAGTTATAAAAATTATTTAAAAAACTCAATACTTACTGCCTTAACAACAAGAAAATCTTGACTATCAATTGTCATGAACTCTCTACTAGTTCAAAATAATGCCGATGAGGGCTTTTTAACAATGTTGCAAGCTTTATTATCTGTAATCAAAACTGAAGCTGCGTCATTAGTGACAGATATCTAATTACAACAATGAATCATTTTTCCTATGCTAAATACACAATATTATATTTTTTTAGTTTGGGATACAAGGCGTTTATGCTGGCAATCCAAAATCAACTGTCCGTCCTAGTAAGAATCCTCGAAACCAAAATCCAACATCAGCAAATCGTCGAGTATCAACAAGCCGTTTCAGCGACACTTAACAAGGTAACTCTGCAAAACCCTAGATCCCGCAAGACGAGTCAAAACCAGGATGGTGGCCAAGCAACGACAGCAGTTAAGAGTAAAAAGAGTGTTAGTATAAGTAGTCCTGTTACAAATACCATGCTCAGTACCCAAACTGAAGTTTCTAGTACTAACGTGAATAGTCCAAGTAGTGATAGTCCAGATGATTCGGTCATACCTGAAAGTACAGGTTGTGTAGTTTCTTAAGGTAAGGAGAAAGAAAATTTGGTAGTCGTCACTAATGTTTAAACTGACAAGAGTTTATCACATGACTCGACATTTTGCCTATTTGGCATATAGGTGGGTAAAATGATAAATTTCCCACAAAAGAAAATATGTCGCTCTTTGAACGATACATAAAGATCAACCTTGCGGCGATGTATTGATTTTACTTTGCAGGTGCTGAAATACTGTGATTAAATACAAAGAACATCGTTACCGGCATAGTTGTTTTGACAACTTGAAATACAGGTTTTTCACCTATATCTTTACCCATTTTGACAGCAAATGAAAACAAATAAAGTTATCAAGATGCGGTATTCGCAAAAAGCCTTAGATTTTTAAAGTTTTTTTTTATTATATCCTCGCCATTTGGTGGTGACATTTAGTTAAGACAAAATCAAAATGGCCGATTTTCCGATATAGGGGCAACTTTGTTATTTCGAATGGAACTCCATGTATATTTTTCTAAAATCTTAAAAATTCAATCTTTTCCTTTTACAAAAAGTATTATAAGTTATAGTTATTTCTCAAAATAACGGGTTAATTGACCTCTAAAACATTGACTGCATGACAAGGTTACAGGAAAAAAAAGCTCTAGGTGATTCACAATGTTAAAAAAGTAATTTAGCTTTACTGAAACTATTATTTTGTGAATAACATATAGCGTATGCCGTATTTTTCTGTAACATTGTTGTAGAAAATTTTCATTGCCAAATAGTACTCTTACATGCACCTGCAGTCAATTTTTTTAAAGATCAATAAATCTATTACTTTTTGAAATAACCATAGCTATGCTAAGTTTTTTAAAGGGGAAAGATTGAATTTTAAGAAGGAAGAAAAATATGCGTAGTTGTGCTTCGTTTTTTGGCTTCTGTTTCCTCTGGGAACAATAAGCCAACTCATTCTGTTGAGTCCAGGCGTTGTCTGATTTGTGTCATATCCTGTGACTCTATTTTTATTGCAAATGCTTTAGCTACGTATAAGTGCTGTGATACTATTTCTATAGTGCGGACAGTTAGTAAGACAATACAACATGGGAAGACGTCATCAAAACATAACAGATCGAATTATGGAAAGGGACTTGGTTGGGTATTCCAAGGAATTGGGAGAACTTTTAGTTTGTGTATATCTCATTGCAGATGAAAAATAAAGATACATGTTTAGGGTCAAGATCGTAATTTTTCTTTTCTTGTTTTTTTGTCTTTTAAATAAAATTGATTGAGAATTCATATTCTTATTCTATTTTTTGTTAGTAATTTATTCAAAAGGTGTTATGATTTTTGGAGTTAAGTTGGATAGTAATATAGTCATGGGAATGGGAGTGCATGTAATTTCTTTTGAAGTATGGTATATAAGTTGAAGTCGTTTGTTTATGGGGCGTTTTAAGAATATATGGTTTAAGTTTTGGATTTGTTTACATTTACAGTTTGGGAGTCTTCTATTCCAATTCTGTATGGGTGCTCTTTGGTCAAGCAGTGTCCAGTTCTCATTCTTATTATTGATGTTAAATGTCTTCTATCTTTGTAAGTTATTTTTGGAACCATCTTTTATTTAGAAAAGATGTTTAAATTAATTTGTACCATTTACCTTTGTTTTGTAAAATTGTTTTCCATTTGACCTGAAATTATTTATTGGAATTATCCTTCATGTAAGGTAAGATATGATTTTTGTGTAGTTTTAATACCTTGGGTATATTTAGGTTTTTACCTATTTCGTCCAGTTTATCCGCAGTTTCGTTGCCCTTGATTCCTACATGGCTGGGAATCCAAGCTAATTTAATTTCGATGTTTTGATTTGCTTCTATTAAGAGTGTCTTGGTTAAAATAAAAAAAAAAATAAAAGTTAAAATAACAAAGTTGCCTCATATCGGAAAATCGGCCATTTTGTTTTTGTTTTACCGGAATGTCACAACCAAAGGTGAGGACGTAATAAAACAAAACTTTTAATAAATCTTTATAACTTTAGTTTGTTCTAAAGTTATTCGGGATTGAAATGGGTTAAAATATAGTTGGACAACCCTGTATAATAGGTATTATTACATTTAGTGACAAAATACAACATTAGAAGAACCGATTACCAATTAACTAAAATAATTTTAAGCACACCCCATTTGCCATTGCTTTTTTAAAATTTTGAATGTAGACTTGATAGCGATTAATTTTTTTACCTCTGGAAGAATATCATCACTTTTTGTGTTGAACCATAAAGTTAAATGATTTTTTACGAATTTTTTCTATTGTTTTTTTCAGACAGTTTTAAAACAACTTTTTATTAAAATTGTAATAATAAATTAAATTATAATATTCAGTGTCAATATTTAAATTTTTTCAAAGTTCTACTTATTTTAGAACATACTGATCCATACTCATATTATAAAGAGGTAAAGTTTGTAACTTTGTTTGTTTGGTGGTTTGTAAGGGGTAATCTTCGGAAATACTGAACCGATCATGAAAATTCTAGGCTATATTTTATTGTGATTTAACAAAAAGTTCAAATATTAACGCCCAAGGAAGTGGGCACGGGTCGACTAGTCAAATATAAAGTTAAACGTTTTTGTCATAGACAACATTTAAAACGGAAATTTTTAACTCCTTATCTAAAATTGTTTACTTGTCCATCTCAGCTTTTATAAATTCTGGTAAATTAACTGAAATCTATATTTATGTAGATTATAAAAAACTAAAGTAAAAATGGACAAATACTTAACCATTTTAAGCCCTGTTTAGACGGTCTAAACTGTTTAAACAAGTATAATTTTATTAAGGAGTGTCTTTGCAAACAGGGACTTCGATTTTTATTTTTGTTTTTAATTTCTTGTATTATTATTATTGTAATCTAATATTCATATTAAAATGCAGAAATTCTTTACCTTATACTGAAAAATAAAACTAATAAACAAGGTAAAGAATTTGTGCATTTCTATAGTATTAATAAGATTAAACAAGAAATTTACATCAAATATAAAAATTGAACATCTCCCCTTTAGAAAAGACACTCATCAATAATTGTTTATTTCTTTTTAAAAAATATATATTTGTTTAAGTTTAAAGGAGTTTAAGCGCTAATTTAAGGAAGAAAAGTGATGATTTTAAACCTTTGGCATAAAAAATAATCTAAGAAATAAAATGGTAAGAACAGAAATAATTAAAATAATTGTCTTAAAAAAGGTTTTAATAAAAAAAAGGAATAAGGAATAATCAGTAGATTAATTCTTTTTATTTCATATTTGTTAATTTTGGATAATACATGGATTAGAATATGATTAACTCTTGTAAGTGAAATGTATCTTATACTATTGTTATATACTTAAGGAAATTTTATTCACAGGTTTGAGGTTGAGTCGAAGATATCGAATATTTATTTAACATACATTTTTGGTTTCCGCTAAAATTCTACCATATTTTTTTCACCTTAGATCTAAAAAGTCTAATTTTCAGCCAATTATATCATTTCAATATCCAAGATAACATAGCCATTTTTAAATTAAATCAATAGACGAATAATTTAAGGGTCATTCCATCATCGCGAGTGCACATTTAGACGTACATCCAATTAAATAAAAAATATTTTGAATGAAATTAGTATTTAAAAGTCTACATTTTAATATTTTCACTCCATATTAGTTTTACTTTATTTTAAAATAATATTTTAAAAGCCAAGAGGAAGGTTTAAATTGCCATCGCGGGTGCAACAGATTTGGCCCTACCATTCCAGATCATAGACAAAAACGCATAAATCTGTTAATTGTAATACATTTAAAATGTTATGCTCTAATATTTTGTTAGGTAACAAAGCACATAAAATAAAAGCTCTAAACAAAACTGAAATAAACAATGAAATACGCATTTTTAGATTAATCGCAAGTGCAACACATTGATCTGGATGGATTGCTCAATGTTATTACCTGCGCAAAACGAAAGTTACTCTTCATGGGCGAAAAAATGACTTTGCGCGCTTGGGTACCAGTCATCTCCGAGGTTTGACGCGGGGGCGCAAAACAGACTATCCGCATTATCGGAAAAAATGTATCATTGTCTTGTCGGGGTTTCCCGTACAAAGCATGTTTGAAGTACGGTAGATAAAGACCGTGTCCGGAGAGCACGGTGTGCCGATATTGTATACTGCCATGGCTTTTAAGTACGCATGTTTGTAGACCCCCGATTTATTTACTGCGCAAAGTGGTAAAAATCCGAAAAATGCCTTTAGCCACTGCGGATCTAAATGTGGGTTATCTATGTCGCAACATTACATTATCGCGGGTGCAACCAGTCTTACTTAAGTAAACATTGACATCAAATCATATTTATTACTAACTACATAGTGTACTTTTGTTTGCGCTTATATTATTTTTTTTTTAAATACGTCAATATTCTCCTCTCTAAGTGTTAGCGACACCTGTACTGACTGTACTTTAGGTATAATTTTACAGTGTACAATTTTTTAAAATTTTTATATTTTTAAACGTGCCTAAAAGCAAATAAGGAGTAAAATCAAATAAAAATAAATTGATTAATATTTCGACTTTCTTCTTTGCAGTAATAAAAAAACAACCTAATTAGTGTCGGGAATCGTCTATAGCGGAATCGCCCTTAAGTTAACGTCTTTTTATAGTTGCTTGTTAAAAGTTTGACTTAGAGTATACGAAATAACGATTATTTTTAATTACTGTCTAATGTAAAACTAGGAAAGCTCTTCCTATAATCCAGATTCAACACCCAGACCTGTGCTATAAAAAAACTAATGATTCTAAATTACCATAAGCAGTTGTATCGAATAATTTTAAAAAGTAAAATTTCGTCCACTGGAATGCAATACACCCAAAAAAGAACTGAAAACTTTGATATTCTTTATTTTTATCTTATCTTAAAAAATCAAAATAAACCATACTACTCTAATATATATAATATGGCTTCAAAAAGTCGCTCAAAAGACTGAGTGTTTAAAAAAGCTAAATTAAATTCTAAAATTTCTTACGTAGTTGATAAGTAACAAATTGCATTACTAATAGTAATTATTAGTTTATATTTAACCAAGTGATTTAATTAAAAGTACATAGAGTGTTGACTAGTTTATAGAAGTAGAGTAGATATAAATATACAGGGTTTCCCAACTCTATTTATACACGAAATAACTTAGCCCCTGTAGAAGATACAAAAATAAAAAAAAGTTTATTTGGATACATTTTTTTATTGACAGTACTAGTTAATTTGTTTATTATGTACAAGGTGGCCCAAAAACATAATTTTCATTGTCATGTAGGTTTTTTTAAATGGAACACCCTTATATATTTTGGCAAATTTTGACTCTATTGAATTCTACATCAAAAATGTATAACGCATTATACATCAATTATTACTTTGTTTTTAAGATATCAACAGCGTATTTTAAATTACGAAAATACTAAATAATTCTGTTACAGTCAAAGTGACAAAGAATATGATAGCATGTAATTAACTACCTTCCATTGTAAGGACTCATAGTAGCTATTTAGTTGTAGTAGATACATCTTGACTTGCACTGAAAAAACAGCAATTAGTAAGTAAATATGTATGTTTATAAAAAAAATCAAATAGCTGACTTACCCATTAGTAGTTCTTACAACAGAAGATAATTAATTACATGGTAGTATATTATTTGTCATTGTGACAGTGACAGAACTATGTAATACTAATTAAAACCAAAATATATTTTTCTTTCTTCACTTTTAATCGTTAATGAGTATAGCAGCTTACTGTTGATATCTTAAAAGCCAGCAATAATTGACGTATAGTAAGCTATACATTTTTGATGTAGAATTTAAGACAGAGTCGAAATTGGTTAAAATATACAGGGTGTTCTTTAAAAAACCTACTTTACAATTAAAATTCTGTTTTTGAGACACCTTGTATATTAACTGGTATTGTCAATAAGAAGAATGTATCCAAATAAACATTTCTTATCTTAAGTTTTTCTGGTTATTTGTACAGGGGGAACGTTATTTCGTATATAAAAAGTAGGGACACCCTGTATGTATAGAGAGATTCATTACTTATCAATACAAATTAAAGGGAAAACAAGGAAAAAGTTAAGTATGAAAATTAGCATATTATTATCTATAATTTGACAGACGGTTTGGGAGTGACTTTTTTTAATGTAGTATAAAGCACTTGAACAGAAATTGTGTATTTTACGTTAAAAAATATATTTTTCAATATTTTATTTAAATTTATTTTTGTTGATTTCCATTAGGTTATTCTTGGTTAATATACTCGTAAATTTTTACGGATAAGTTTTGAATCAGGATATTAGTTTGTAAAATATTAAATTTATAGAAGTAATGCAATCTGTTTTTTATATTTGTGCAAATCGTTGCGTTGGTATACAGAACAATAATTTTTCTTATATCCTGTGCCCATTGCGCAAATCCATAACAATTTACTGAAAAATTAAACCCATTGAAAATTATGTATTTTTCTTTTTTCTTATTATTTCAAAGGTATATAATTTTTTATTATGTTTTGGTAATGTGTAAAATATGATTAGGAATTAAATTATTAGATTGCCACATTTTTCTTTCATTATCATATTCTTGACTATTTTATAAAAAGCTCTAATGGTACCCCGAAATATACAAACATAAGGTAATAATTTTTGCTTTCCCACATGTTAAATATTTTATCGGTATACGGGTGTCCCACCGGGAACTGCGGCGGATTAGTACGCTTTGGAAAATTTTGAAAAATTGGTAACTATATAAAGTCAGTGGGGGACATACAACTAAAATATTTATACAGCTCTACCACTTCCGGTTAGACCGGAAGTTAATGTCAACTTTCATATTTTAAATGGAATACCCTATATGTTATTTATTTTTTAGATTCTGCGTAAAATTCTAAACATTATTTATGTATGTTCTATATAAGTCTAACGGTTTTGACTGATTTTAAATTTTATGTAAAAATTACGTTTGCAAGCCATTACATAACCATCAATTTTTTCTAAACAAAAGCCTTTAATATGAGTTGGGGTTAGGTTTCTCGTAGATAAAAACTACTCTAGCAGACTGTATTGATATTTTCACAATTAATAAATACAGAGTGATCAAAAATAATGGTTAAAAATTATTACGATAAAAACCTTTAAAGTCAATTTTCTTAAATGGAAACTCTATCTTTTTTACCTTATTCTATTAAGCATCAAAAATAAGGATAAGTTTGTATAAATATGTCTATTCCAAAAATTTTAGATTTTGAAATATTAAGAATTTAATATTTATCTATTCTAACAATGCTTTTAAGTACTGCTTGGTTTGGCTTCTAGTTGGCCTTGACAACAAAATACGGCGTCACAGCCAACTACCCTGTACCTACCCGTACTTAAATGCATTGTTAGAATAGATAAATATTAAATCGTTAATATTTCGAAAAGTCTAAGTTTCTGGAATAGACATCCTTATACAAACTTACTTACTGCAAATGTCATTTTTGACATAAAATTTAAAATAGGTCAAAAATGGGTTAGGTATAGAACATTATACATAAATTATGTTTAGAATTTTACGCAGATCCTAAAAAAAATATATATAGAGTTTTCCATTTAAAATAAAGAAGTTGACATTAACTTGCTGTATAACCAGAAGTGGTAGAGCTGTCAAAATATTTTAGTTGTATGTTTCCCACTGACTTTATAATTATACCAAATTTTCAAAATTTTCCAAAGCGTATTTTTCGAGAAATCGATCGCGGCAGTTCCCGGTGGGACACCCTGTATATTTTTGTATTTTCTCTATATAAACTTAATAAAAATCTAAAAAATGTTTTAAATTGAAACAAAAGTAAAAAGGAACTTATAAATTAGCTGTCACATTAAGAAACTTTTTGTACTGTATATGAATGATTTTTATCTGTAGAGCCAACATATTATAATGTAACTACTTTTAATATTACAGAAATAAAGACATTTTTTAATTATAATGATGTAGAAAACATATATTTATTTAGATTTAGAATAGAATTTTAGTATTTGTTTAAGTGTACCTGTGATTATTTAATGATAGTCTTGCTTCTTATTTATGAAACAATTTACCGAGATCTCTAGAGAATAAGGGACACCTGGGTTGTTCTTCTTTTAACCTACATAAACATGTCTTCTTGTTTCCATCAGTTAAGAATACAAGAGAATTACTAAAATTACTTTTTATTTCTATTTCAACATGCACTGTACTAAAGACATAACGGCTGTGTACGTTTAAAAAATATTAAAATTACATTTTCGTGCCAAAAAATTACGTGACAGAGTTGTAAATCAGGGCGACAGAAGTGTATTTTCTAGAAATCACACTTGTTTTCGCCACCTTTAGTTAGGCATATTGCATAATGTTACGAACAAATTATATAACGACATAAATTTTAAGACTAGTTTTTAATTCCGAAAGATATAGCCAATCATAAAATAACAATTCAATTAGCTATCGTAAAAAAATTACTGGTGATAAAAAAGTTATTTATATATTTTTTTAAACTTAAATGAATACTTTATCATTATGTAGGTTAAAAAGAAGAACAACCCACCTATAGTTTTTTTTCTAAACTTCTATTTTATAAATCATAATCAATAAAATTAAAAACTCACATTGTACGATCAACTAAAGGTTAACAACTTAAAAATATTGAACCCCTTTCAGTAAATTATTGTAAAAGAAAACGGGTGTGATCAATAGGAATCCCAGATATCCTTTTTACCAATTTTAGTTACTACCTAAAAAGTGTAACAGTTTTAATGCACTGGGTGTCAAGTTATAAAATTACACCCCTTTAGCTCTTTTATTTTGTATCATACCAAACAAGTAATCAATCAAGTGTCAATTTGTAGGAATATTTCTGCAGTTTCCAAATCATTTATGAATAAAATGCTTCATAAATAAGGATAAAATAGCAATTTTAAAATGTTTATGTATAATTATATCTTGCCCATGTATATTGAATTTAAAAGGGTTTTGGGTTCAATTAAGTGTAACAGACAATTGTTTTATCAAAACGTATTTATATTTGTTTAAATATTAATGTTATATCTTATACCACTAACAAGTTATTTTTAGCAATAACTCACTAGTTATACATCGCAAATATTATTAAATCAGGTTGATTAATAACAATGTTTTGATTGTTAGATTAAATTATTATTAAATTTATTGGGAAGAGGTAAAAAGTGGAATGATCCATTGCATAATACAAATAGTACATTTTTTTCTAATAATTGTTTACCACCTGATGGCATTACTATTTGTTCACCTCCTATTATTATCTGATGTTATAAAGATTTTATTTAATTAAAAATTCTACTTTTTGTAATATGCAGTGGGGCTAGGTTCTAATTAGTGTAGTTTTTTTATATAAAAATACTCTTTTGTTATGCATTATAGTAATTAAATTATTTTGTAAAAAACTAACGAAATAAAAAAATAAATAAAGATAACAAACAAAATAGTTTAGTATTCTTAAAACCGTATAGTTTTATTACAGTGCCTAAATTAGAAATGATAATATACTACTATTGAAGTCGTTTATTACTAATTAGGATAGTATTTCTTATTTTTTTACAAATTTATATATGTTACTAACTTTTCTAACTAACATTTTTCCTATGCCATTTTTAAAGGGACGATATTATCAAGGAACAAATATTTCAGTTTCATATAAAAAAATTATTTCTAATTTTCCTGTATAAGTTTATTTGGGTACTTGTAAAAATATAGGCTGTTACAAATTCGAAGAACACCATTAGAATCTCGGAAACGGTAAGAGATACAGGGTTGGTTAAATTGGGGCAAAGTTGCGCATTTTTATTCTTAACAATATTCCGTTTTAAAAATTTAAAATTTTCAACCGTTCCGGAATTATCCGACAAAACCGAAATTTTGCGAAACAGTTTTTTTCTCGGTTTATTTGAAAATATAGGTATTTTAAAACTAACGACACATTAACATTACCACTTTTTCTGTTCTATAAAATGATGTCACGAAATATCCGACGAAGATTCGACGTTTCGTCTTTGCGCCGCGATCATCAACTTTGTTTTTTAAATGGACGGAATATTTGGTTTTAAACTTAGTAAACTCGTAATTTAATTCTAAAACCAACGATATATCACCCTTTACATTTGTGTGACGTTTCCAACCGAAAAACCAGCATCATTCACCATTTCGCCATTAGAAATAATGATTTTACCCCAAACGTTCGGGGAAATTTCCGTTTGCAGGTAAGTATGCAACCATTTTTTATGACAGGCTACGATAAAGTTGATAGAGGCGTTTAAGTAAATATATGTAAATAACCTTAATTCTTGTAGCCTGTTAGTTAAATTATGAATAAATAAATTATTAAAAGGAATAAAAATGAGTAGTAATAAAAATAAATGGATGCATACTTACCTTCAAATGGAATTTTCAAAATCGTTTGGAATAAAAACATAATTTTTAAAGGAAAAAATAGTGGATGATGTTTTTTTTGTTCGAAACATCGCATAAATGTAAAGTGTGATTAATGGTTGTATTTAGAATTAGGATACGAGACTATTAAGTTTAAAACCAAAAATTCCGCCCATTTAAAAAAAAAACAAAGTTGGTAATGGTGGCTCAAACACGAAACGTCGGATTTTAAATTTAGTGACATCATTTTATAAAACAGAAAAAGTGGCAATGTTAATGTGCCGTTAGTTTTAAAATATCTCCTTAAATAAACCGAGAAACAATACTGTTTCGCAAAATTTTGGTTTTTGCCGGATAATTCCTGAACGGCTGCAAATTTTTAAATTTTTAAAACGAAATATTGTTAAGCATAAAAATACGCAACATTGTCCCAATTTAACCAACTCTGTATCTCTTACCGTTTCCGAGATCCTAATGGTGTTCCTCGAATTTGTGACAGCCTGTATATAATATTTGTAAATTAGCAAACTTCATTCTGATCCTTTCAAATTAAATAAATTTACCTACTTTATATAATACCGATATTGATTTTAGTGATACTGTTTAGTACCCATGTTCTAATTTTGTCATCTTAATAATTTGTTTTTATTTATTATATTTACTGAATTTATTGAATGTTAGGTACAACACAACAAAACCAAATAAGGCGATGTTTATAAATATTTTAAATAATATTTTATTAATGATACAAATGGGTTAGTTTTTTAATACTGCTTACATAAAATAAAAATAAATAAATACAATTAATATTATTATAGAAATAAATTATTAAGATGACAAAATTAGAAAATGTGTATTGAACAGTAGTATTTAATTAATATATTATTAAATAGGAATAGGTAAATTTATTTAATTTTGAAGAATCAGAATCAGTTTTCTTAGTAAGAACTAAGTACTTTACGAGTGAATGAACTTATACAGAAAAATTATAGTACAAGTTCCGACTATACAGCGTGTCTACTTAAGTTCGCACCATATGAAAAACTTTTTTATTACTATTTAAAAAAAAGGTATTCTTTATAAAAAGTTCTGCATTGTCTAAAACCTAAAATGCAATCATCAGATATTTATTTTTTGCAGTGGTATACGAGATATCTCAAAAAATATAAATTTTGCTCAAGAGGAAAGTACCCTTATTTTTTATGTATATTATCAAAACATTTTATTAAGAAAAGATGTTTGAAATTAAAAATACCATTTAAATATGCAAACTTGTTCATTTTCAAGAAAAAGCTTTTTTTTATCAATTTTTTATGCTTTAAGGGTGATTTTTTTTTCATTACATTTTTGTACATTAGTGCATACTTATTTTGAAATGTAATTTGTAAAGAGAGTTTAAAAACTGTCAAAACAGCGAAAAGTTACAACGAACAATATTAAAAAAAGTTTTTTTTTTAAATAAACCTATTTTGCATACTTGAAAGGGAATTTTAATTCTAAACATCTTTCCTTATAAAAATTTTCGATATTACAAAAAATAAGGGTACTTTCCCCTGTGACTAGAATGTTGTTTTATGTATTTGTTGTAAATTATATGTACGTGAGTGTTCATATACAACTTTATATGGTTTTATTTTGTTTTAATAGTCATTTTAACTTATTATTATTTTATTCATTCTTAAACTACGTAATCGTCTTAGTTTTGTTTGTGACAATTGTTTTATGACATTATTTTATTAGTGTATTAATTTCTTATTTAACATATATTTATTTGACTATCAATCGATGCTATTAATCAAGTTTTATGGTTAATAATAAATACATTTCATTTCATTTCATTTGAGCAAAGTTCACATTTTTGACGTACCTCGTATACCACTGCAAAAAATAATATCTGATTATTGCATTTTAAGTTAGTTAAATTTTTATCAGAAAGGTCATTTTCCAAAATATAAGAAAACTTCATATAAACATATATATCCTAAACGTCTTAGTTTTTGAACTGGGTGTTAAACAAAAAGATTAACTTATATCTATCCAGATATTTTAAAAAAATATATATATATATTTTTTTGAATCCCCGTTTATATAAGACAAATTTGATCTCTTGGACTTTTTTGTTTGATGTATCGGTTTTCGCGTAAATAAATAGAAACCATTTTTGGCATACTCTCAAAATTTTCTATCTATTTAAAGAATAATAAAGAAGGTTAATTTTAATATTAGGACTGTCATACTAGAATTATAACCTGAAGGGGGCCTGGCAATACCTGGGAGGGGCCCTCGACCGCCACTAAAAACTTATTTGTACACATATACCATATAGGTACATTTATTCTGAGGGGGTGGCTGGTTACCGTCATGGGGGGAGCTGGCCACCCCAGGCTCCCCCGTAGTTACGCCGAAGCTAGGAATACAAACTGACCATGATAAAAATTGGTTTATATTGATTTACGCGAAAACCGTACATAAAACAAAAAAAGTCAAGAGATCAAATTTGTTTTAAACTAATTGGGGATTAAAAAAGAGATTTTTATTTTAGAAAACTGCAGTGGCGTACCATTGTATTCTCAAAAATATTTACCTTTAACCTCTCATGGAGGACACTGGTAATTTTTTTTTTCTTGTATGCCAAAAAATGTCTTCTAGTACAAGGGGTGCGTTACCCAAATTTGTTAAAAATATCGGGTTGCGTATAAAAGTTATTATAAAGAACAATATTTTGTAAAAAAATTACCACCCCGTAGTTTAAAAACTAAGACGTTTAGGTCATATATTCATATCGAAGTTTTCTTCTTATTTTTGGTGGTAAATCGCCTTCTAAAATTTTTCGCATTTGTTTAGAAACACCCTGTACAATTTATACGAAACCGAAATATTTGTTTCCTAAAATTTTCTTTCGGCTACGGGTAGTTGGTGGTTGTTCCTTGATAATACATGAAATAGGGTATTTTGCTTAATACACTGTAGTTCTAAATCGCTTGACATATTTCAGTGAAACTTAATATGTAGTCACATTTAATAAAAAGTTTTTTATTTTTCATAATAAATGTTAATTTTAACCTAATAAGCAACGAGCGTACGATGGTACGATCACTGACTTAATATATAATAAAAGAAAAATTAATAGCATAAGAAGAAAAAACAAAATATTTTGGTTTCTCTTTATTTATTTATTTTTTTTTTTGAGTTTTTTTATGTTGTTTTTGGTGACTTAGCCAGTTCATAGGGATCAATAGAGCTTAGCACATGCAGTCTCTATATCCAGAGACCAGAACCGAAGTGGTCCGATTGTGGGGACGAGTACCCAACCAGAACTTTTCAATCCTTAACGACGTCAAAACAATATAACTTCGCCCCCGTACAAGATACTATAGAAACTGTATTAACAAACATTTCTTCGATACTCCATTTTATTGAAAGTATTTGTAAACGTACAATATGACTCGATTTTTTTAATGAAACAGCCTGTATATTTGAAATTTTTTAACTTTGTATAGTAGTCTACATCAAAAATGTATATACATTATACGTCTATTATTGCTGGTTTTTAGAATATCAACATGTCAATGGACCCATTAATGGTAAAAGTGCAGTAAGAAAAAAGTAAATTGGTTCTTATTATTTTAAAATAATCCTATCTGCTTGTTTTTGGGTTAAATAAGTAAATATGTATCTAAAATAAACTATAATAATATATCGTCGGTTTAAAGGTAAAACTCACTAAGTGACGTTTTATAAGGAATAACAACGATTTTGTACAAAATTTGTGATGAAAAAGAAAACATAAACCATATTTTTTTTGTATAATATTTCAATAAAAATTTATGGATATCATAAATATAACTATTCAATTATTTCTCCAAAAGTTTTACCATTAATAACTTAAAAATAAACGATTTTAACAAACATGTACTTAGTGACTTTTACCTTTTAACCGACGATATAATCTATTCTACCTGTTAGTAGTTCTTACAATGGAAGGTAATTAATTACCTGTTCTCATATTATTTGTCGCTCACTCCCACTTATCATTTTCGTACTACGTTTTATTTGTATAATGAGTGTATTAACTGCTAAATGCTGTTGATGTCTTAAAAACCAATTATCATTTTATTTATACGTCAATTGTGCTTGTGTGCTAATATTTTTGATGTAAAATTTAATAAAGTTAAAATTCCTCAATATATATACAGGGTGTTTTATTTAAAAATTCTATACACCTTGTATATTAACTAATGCTGTCAATAAAATAAGTGTATCCAAAAGACATTTTTTTATTTTAAGTTTCTTTTGTATCTCCCACTAGGGCAAAGTTATTTCATGTATAATTAGAGTTAGGAGACCCTGTATAAATTCTGTATATTTTAAGGGTAAAATTACTTCCTCAACTGTAGCTTTATTCAGGTTTCAGTTAATTTTTTAAAAGTTTATGTTGATTACAACGTCTTTTTCTACAACTCAAATAAATATTAATATGGTATGGAGTGATCCAATTAGTGCTTTAGGATTTTAAAATTAAATTGAACAAAGACATTGCTTTATTTTATTCGGAAAAGCAAGTAATCAAAATTATGGCTGAAAAAATATTGACCAAATGTTCTTTACAACTTTGTTGACCAAAGCGAATTTGATCATTCCAATTTAGGATCACGTTTTCACTCATTTGGGTGGGTATCTCACGAATAACATTTCTGATGTTGGTTTTCAAATCCTCCATGGTTCTTAGATTGTAAGCTTAAATCTTCGATTTCACGTAGCCCCATAGGAAGAAGTCACACGGCGTCAAATCACATGATCGTGCGGGATAATTGACTGGACCATGTCATGATATAACATTATGACCAAACTGCCATTGCAATAACGCGATGGTTTCGTTGTTGATACGGCCCTAGGACTTATTCCTATATAGGGCTACGTAAAATTGAAAGTTTATGCTAACAATTTAAGAACTATAGAAGATTTGAAAACCAAAATCAGAAATGTTATTCGTAAGATACCGGCCAAAATGTCTGTGCTAAATTGAACTGATCGAATTCGCTATTGTCAACAAAGTCATGGAGGACATTTGGCCGATATTATTTTTTTCTACTCTCGTGCCAAAAATTTTACTTTTTTACACGCATTTTAGTTCTGAAAGAGTCATGTTTCACACTACTTTTTCGCACTAGTTCGGAGAAAATATCGAACCATATATTAGCGTGTCGCAATGAAGGATTTTTATGAACTTCTTGGTCTTTCGTATAAAATGAATATATTTTGGACCTGTAGCAATGTTTATGTTTAATTTAATTTTAAAATCTTAAAGCACTAATTGAATCACCGGGTGATCCAATTAGTGCTGTAGGAACCGTTCTAGAGCGGTTCCTATTGACCTGTTTACCACGAATATTTCGATCGCCATATATGAAATGGGTGCTTTAACGCAGCCTGTACTAAAGTGCCTTAGGGTCATCATCACCCTTTAGATAGTAACAGTCGTGCATTTTCTTAAACTAAATGCACATTACTAAAATAATACCAAATATCCTTTTAAAAGATTTTAACACCTCTAATGCGTTTTATTATAAAACACTTTTAAACCTAAATACCTTTATCACCATTCACACTTCTTTTAACTTAAAAAAACTGTCTATAACAACATCATCACCCACTAGAATCAAAACTGTCTTTATTTATTTTTTCTCTGTCACACAAGTTTAAGTTCACTGACGACAGTATACACAATTATCCATATCACTAACAACACTATCACTATTATGAAAAAATAGGTCTTCTTTTTATTCCAAGGACTGTTATTGGCCAAATCTGGTGGTTGATATCGTTGTCTTGCTGATCTACAAACTTCTGGTGTGCAGGTTGTTGTGGCTTTGATATTTCCATTAACTGTTACTTTGTTTAACTCTGTTCCGGTTTCTGTGTCCTTAAAGGATTTATTTTCCATCTGTAAAAAAAAATGAAAATTAAAAATGATTACAGGACTTTGGAGATTTGAAGAAGAGGCTTAAAGGATATGAAGTTGAGTAAATTTTATTTTATTTCTCGAAAACTAAGCAAAATACAAAAACAGTTCAAAAGCTCAAAAGGTGGAGTTTTACTTGCTTACTCTAAATACAATACAAAAGTCAGTGGCGTACATTCTTTTGTCAAAAATATTCGATAAGGTACAGCGCGAAATTGATTGATTGATCTTGAACGGCCTTTTAAATTTACAAATAACACTGTAAATTTTATTAAAATTGGATAAGTGATGTTGAAGCTATTACCAAATAAACGATTTTTTTTAAAGTTTAACACCCTGTGTTTGGGAAACAACGCATTTCCGAACCCGATAGTCCCTGATCTAGTAATGAAATGGACTTCAGGATAAGAACACTTTTAAAACCGTTTTAGGACAGTTTCTTTTGACGATTCTACCACGAATATTCATACCGCCATATATGGAAGCGGCGCTTTAACCCAGCCTGTCAATGACAAATGTTTCGGGTGTCGGACTTGGCGAACGCTTTATTTTTTTGTCGGAGAAGTTTATCACAATGTTTACATGCAATTTTTAACATTGTGCCAAAAATCGTAAGGGTTACAGTCACGTAACCCGCCAAATCCGATAACCAAAACATTTTTGGCAAAATGTTTAAAATTTCTTAACAACATTCTGTAACACCCGGTGTAGTAGAAACTAATATGTAAAAAATAATTGTGTGCCTGTCATTACTGTCGTATAGAATGGGTATTAAAAAGGCCTACGTACCAACTGCTTTTTATAAGACCTTCGGTTTCCATGATTTGGCACTATAATTTTCTAAAACTTAGTCTGTTTTTATTTTATTTAAGTATTGTTGACTTATTATTATTATTAGGTATAGCCGCATGTCTTGATAATACAGTTTGATAATAATTCTCCATTTATAAATACAAAGATAACAATATTTATTATTTACCTAAGTGGTGTCTAAAAAACAAGTTCTAAGAAGGTAGGGGAACGGGGGATCCTGTTCATAGTTTTCAAAATATTTTAAAAATATAAAATTGTAACTAGTTGGGGCCAGACATAATTTATTCTGAAAGCCATGCCGCAAAGTTGGCAAAAAATCATAAGGTAAACAAACCCTTTTGTAAACAATGACTAAATGCAGCAAATAATATTAAACCGATAAGTTCCTGGTTTCTTACGCCACGGATCAGATTTTATGGCAGGACAGAGACGAAATAAGAGTATTTTTTAAGTACGTGATACATATTTTAGCAATTTTTTTATTTATCTAAAAATATGTAATCAGGCTCTGCCAGAGGCTATGTGCAAAAAGGTTTGTTTACTTTACCTTTTTATGTGTACTTTGCGGCATTGCTTTCAGAATGAATGTCTGGCCCCAACAATAGTAATATATAATGGCAATATTGGCATATAAATGATTTTTCATTGATAATATATTATTTTTTGTGTCACGTTTTAACAAATTAGCAATATATATATATATATATATATTTTAATTATAAAATTTACAACAATTTAGAGTAAAAGACTATTTTAAGACATTGCTTACTGCTGAAGAATTTACATTTTTTGCCCATTAACATGTTAACAATTTGTTACTTTGGGATAATTTTAGTATACCTAATCGTCGTGCCAGCTTAATACGTTTAAATCGATTTTGAGTGTATTTAGCACTAGCAGATAGAAATTAGATAAGACAAAACAGTGTACCCACGCAGTGCCGGACGACGCTTTTTTAAACTGAAGCAATTCTAAATTTTGCGCCCCCTGAATGTGGAAACATAAAAGGGATTTTATTCAGTTTTTTGGCTGAAAAACATAAAATGAGCAAAAAACAGGCCATCATCTTTAAAAAGGCTGTCTTTTCTATTCATTTTACGTTTTTACGTCCCTTTTCCCCTTAATCTGCGGTGTTTACGCCTCTTCCTCCACAAAAAATGGTCGTACGAAAAAACTAAGAGAGCTAAAAGGTCCTCGTTTGAAATTGCGCCCTTCCATACGAAACCTATCAGTACTTCTACTTTCCTTATCAGTACTTCTACTTTCCTAAACCCTATTTTTGCGCCCTCCTTTTCCCAGCGCTAAAGCGGTGGCTTCACGGCTTCAAGCATAATCCGTCACTGTACCCTCGGCTATTTTAGCCTCCATGTTACTCATTGGTCTCGCTTTGTTTTTGCTGTAGCCCGTCTCCTTTCCACGCATTTAAAACGTCAGTAGTCCTAGTTACTTACTAAGAATTTTCCAATATAAAGTACCCAAAGTATAGGCATTGTTCAATGATCTGAAAAATAAATAATTGTTTCGTAGAATCCAGGGGTGTAGTTTAATTTTTTTTTTTAAATTTGTATTATTTTTTGAGATATGAACAAAACATATGATTTTTCTTACAAAAGACCCTGCATGTTTTTAAGTCATTAAATTGTAGTGGATGAAAGCTTTTTAAAAATAGACAGTGTGTCCACGGATGGACTTAACTATACCTGTAAAAGAAATTATGTTTAATAATTTGAAAAAGTTATTCTTCATAAAAATGTTTGCGTCGTCTGCAATGCTAAAAGCTATAATAAAAATTGCCCTATGATATACAGGGCGCTTCAAAATCGCGAAAATACAATTTTGAAAAATGAAAAAATGTATTATTGAAAATGCTTAATTAAAAAGTATAAAAAAGTTATTAAAAAGTCCTATACATTTTTTTCTTATCGCTTATAATTACTTGGAAAAATTAGGTGCAAACTAAAATAAATGTTTTTTTATGAATAATTGATTTTACTTTTTATATGCATACAATATCAAGTTAAGTTAAAGTGTTTGTAAGTAGTAACACAAAAAGTAACGATTTATTTAACAAAAAGTTAAAAGCTTTATTACTTTTTACGCTATTTAAATAAGTATAGTAAAAGAATATTTTTAACCGATTTTTTTAATTTCTAAAAATAACATTTTTGTTATTTTGAATCTCCCTGTATCATATAGGGCGATTCTTTTTAACGCTTTTATTTAAAAAATAATTATTTTCTTTTCATCTAATTTTTTCAAAAACCATAACCAATAGCAAAAAATGTATTTTACACTTTTCATTACTTTATACGTTTGTTAATTAAGTAGTCTCAAAACTATGTTTTTCTGTTTTTTTTTTAAAGTTACATTTTCGCGATTTTAAATCATCCTGTATGGTCTACGGCGAATTTTATTATAGCTTTTAGCATTTTAGACGAAGCAAAAATTTTTATGAAGATTACCTTTTTCGAAATATTAAAAATACATTTTTTTACAGGTATAGTACACTGTTTAACACTACGTAGTATTTAACATTTTTAGACCCAAAATTATTGTTTTTAGTTTCAGAATTAATTTTCCCCATAGCTATATAATATATATTTTATAATTAAACCATAAAGTAAGGCCGTTAGTACAAAATTTGTTTACACTTGACAGCAACATCTGAGTTTTAACTATTTTACTCCACCCAGCACCCCTATTTACTCTTTGATTTCTTAAGTTTGTTTACCTTTAATTTATTAAAAGTTAATATTATGGATCAGCGCTACTAACTGTGTTTTTACCTAAGATACTGTGTCAAATTAGTATTTATTCATGATTTTTTAAGTCCGCAACAATATTTTAAATAATTAGGTAAATAAAAATAAAAGTATAAATTTATTGTTTCATAATAATTCCACCATTCCCCTATTTTTTAAAGTACACGTAAATGACAAGATACGCACGTTTATTATGTGTTTTTTTTTAAGTGAAAGTTTTAAATCCCGTAAAGAGAGTGATATTATAATAAAATTTCACACCTACGTGTTTAAGCCAATCAGAGACACGTTTTTGTTTAATTACCATGGAGATCCAAAATATTTCCGAAAGTATTCATGCTACGGCGTACCTTCGGCTATTTTAAAAAGTAAAAATACTTATTAAAAATATTAACACATGAAATAGACTTGAAATTATACTTACAAATTAATTAAACAAAAAAACTTCAATCTATTTAACTTGGCGTAACTTAGTTTATAACTTTAAAATATATTTTTTAAAACAATTGTTAACAATTTTATTAAAGTAAAATGGCTCGAACATGGGCACTTATACAACTTTATTTAACTGTTGGGCATATATTGAGAAAAATCCCAGTAAGTAACTATGGTTACTGACTTCTTAAACCAATAAATCACATTTTTTATTATGGTAACTGGGGCTACTGACATTTAAACCAATGTCATAATTTTTTATTGTTCAAGTTAAGGTGCCCAAAGTATAATTTGTACCTACATGTACTTATAACACTTAAAATACAACATTCCATCCATTAAATTGAACATGCAAACCTTTAAAACTTTTTGGAAGGTTTTATTAAAATTCCTTACCTTGTCTCTGTCCTTACTATAATACCAACGGCTGACTTCTATCGTTTTCTGCAAAAACACCATTGGTCATTGACATTAGAAATTTTTACTTAAAACAGCCTTTACTAATGCAGTGTTGGATTTTTTCAACCCAGGGGATGATTATTCTAATTAAGGCTGGCAAAAACCGAAGAAAAAGCAAAACCGGTTAACCGGTTTTCAAAACCGAAAACGGTTAGTAGTGGATCCGATTTTACCAAATGACCGTTTTTTTCTTTGGATTAAAACTGCAATCAATCAAAAACCGATTATTTGATATTTAAAGAACCGGTTTTCAGTTTTGGTCAAAATTGAGGTCGACCGATTAACCGATATTTTAAAAACCGATTATCCGAAAAACCGGTATTCGGTATTCGATTCGGTTTTGAAATCCGAAAACCGGTATTAGCCAAAACAGCGATTAACCGAACACCGGTTAAGCAAAACACCGGATTCGGTCGCCAGCACTAATTCTAATGCATCTTTCCTTAAAAATATAAATTACCTGGCTATGTACATTTTGCATTAAATCTCACGAAAATTTGCACTTTAATTTAATTTGTTACTTTAGGCACTGAATTTATTGTTTGCCTAAGAAATGTTAAAACCGATCATTAGGGGAGGATTAAGGGGGTAAACACTGATTACGTATACGCTTTTTGTTAATTATGCTACATTAGCAAGTCGGCCAGAAAAAAAAACAAATAATCGGTCATTTGCATATTTGTAATTCAACAAATTGTTTTCAAGAAAAACGTCATTAAATAAAATGGAACCAATCGAGTATGATTAAAAATCAAAGGAAAAACATATTGTACTAGGTACAAGCTGTAATTGCTTGTTTTAATAATGTTTATTTAAGATGTTAATTAATTTTATGCTAAATAATGTGTTTGTCATTGCAGTCATTTTGTTTTGTTATTTTTGGGGAAAGGCGGCTGTAGTTTAAAGGGAGTGAATTGTGGGACATATGTTTATAGGAAGAAAAACCTTATTTTAAACTGAAACTTGCGTCCTTAATATTTGTACCAAATTTTAAAAACCCGTGTAAAAGGTCTCATCAATTATATTATTTATCACTTCTATACCTAAATCTTTATTAAAACATAAAACATGAAAATAAGGGTTTTTCTTTTTTTTCATAAAAATTTTTGTATTAACTTTTTTTTTGAAATCGTAAAATGTTACTTAGGGAGTTTTACCTTTAAACCGAGCTTTAAACCGTCATTTTGACATCGCTACGCCTGGGGTTGATATTTAAATTTTATTGTTTACGTGTACTTAAAGTAGTTAAGTGGTCCGTTTTAGGAAAAGCGTTCTAATGCAAAACTACTAATACATTTTCGTTCTTTTTTTAAATTATTTAAAATAAAATAAAAACATAAAAAAGTTATTCATCAAATTATTGCTCTTAAATTATTTATAAAATATTTTTATAACTTACACTGTCAAACATAATGTAAAATTGATTCCGTTTTTTCTTCTAATGGTAAAAGCTTCTGGTTTTGCCCAATTCACACTAGCGAAATTTTCACTTAGGTTTAGACGGTAGCAGGATACTGCCCACCAACAATTTTATGAATACTAAACATCAACACCGAAAACTAACCAATAAAATTGATAAAACCTCCGTAACACAGAATTATTTCCTGTCATATAATATATTGTTTATAACACCCGGAGTTCCCAAAGTCCCAGATCATCAATTATTATCTAAATTTCAACCACTATCACTAATCTTTAGTTGTTGGGGTTTTTAGTAAATAACTGTGTTGATGGTAATGGTTTTTGGCTATGCTGAATAATAAACGCCATTCATTGCAAATTACTGTTATTTGTGATATCGATTTTTATCGAATTAATGGTATGGAAATTCATAATGTCAATGGAATTTATTATTGGTAGTTTATACTGTAAGAAGTGATAATTTGAACTGCATTTTTGATCAGGGTCAGGACCGTAGTTTTTTAGGTATCAGCAAACTCGGCAAATTTTACCAAAATTGCAATAAAAAAAAATAAAAAAATATTAATCAAATCATTAAGAAAAAGAGTAGTCAACTTTGTTGGATGGCTGTAGCATCGGTATCTTGTGAAGTGTCAACGTCTGCATCCCTTTCTCGATTTAATTAATTGATGCAATTTTAGTATCTTGGTTTTTGCTTTTAATTTTTACAATATTTCTTATTAACAACTTATGTATTTGTTGCCATATTTAAATGTATCAAAATTTCTTTTGTTTTTTTTTATTTGTTTTAAAAGTCATCAAATATGCAGCGGCAGGATTTCTTTGTTCACGTATATTGCAGTCGTCTTATTTAAAAATTAAAATTATTTATGTTACCATAAAGATCAAAGGCAGCGCTCTCACATTCTCTGGTTTTCGCTGGCCGCAGACGCTTGGTATCATGGCCGTAGCCTTAGAATTAGTAGACATGTTAGATCCGTTTTACTTTAGTTTATGGGATTTAAAAAAGGTTTACCGTATTAAAGAAAAGTAGGTTCAAATGAAAAGTTGCAAAATCCCCGAGAAATTACTATAAAGAGTTTGAAATTTCGGAACGCCAGATGTATTGACAGAGTTGAAAAAATATTTTGTATGAGTTACCTCACTTACCCGATAAACACGTTTTACCTTTACAGCCCCGCGCCTATCACCCTGGTAAATTCTGGTACTTTGGACTTTGACCGTGCGGTCCGGCTTAGTACAGTGTGTCTCCTATTCCGTAGTAAAGCGTGCTATACAGACTGGGGTAGTTTTATTTGCTGTTGGCTGTTATGGTGAACGGTTGTGTTACTTGTGTTAAGAAAATTATTAGTTTTTATTTTTATTAAGAAACAGTTTACCGAAAAGTTGGCAGCAAATTTTGTTCTGTGGATGGATGTAATAGTAAGATGACGATCGACTAAATTTTGTAGAGCGTTTAAAAAATGTTTTCACTAAAATACTTTAACCATGCCGAGGGTGCTAATGCATGCAAGATATAAACAAAGTTCTTTTAAATCTAACTCCCGATTTATTTAGGCGCAATAATGAGTGGTGTGAAATTCTAAAAACCTAATATACAGCTCTTAAGGTATCGACTAGTAACTACCGAAACATTGAAAGGGTCTAAGGTAATGCCTTAGTTTATGTCGTTGGTTACCTTCTACAAAAATGTATGGTAAAGCATTCCTGCGAAATATGTATAAATTTCTGCAACTCGCACTCGTCGGTGGACGAGGCGACGGTTTTTGTAAACTAAAAGCCTATAAATCTAATAAAACCAAAGAATATTGTAGACTATTATCATACATTTGAAAGATATACATATTTAACGAGAAATTCAAAGACATAGCTTGTCAATATGAAATGGGGACAAAATTAAAACACTGCTACAAGCATATTTAATTAATTCATCCCTGTGAACACTTTCCTTTTAAATATTTGTAATCCCTTTATACCAGAGTACGTATATATTATACATTAAAATTTGCAAATTGTTTAATTAAGTCTAATATTAAAAAATAAAATTTAAAAGGTATTATTTTTTCTTTGCATTAAGTTAAATAAGTATTATGTTAATATTATTAGAAATGTTTTTGTTTGTATAAGTGAATAGCTATTAAAATAAATTTTGATTCTTATTAAATCAACTGTTTAATTACTTTTTTACTAATTAGGTTACTAGGTAAATAATTTAGATAACCAAGAGTGCCAGCCAGACAATAAAAAAAACTGAGAAGAAACATTACTGAAGTTATTAACAATAATTATGTGGCAGAAATTATATTTACAATTTAAAAGGGTTTTACTTAAATATTATGAAAAAGATTTTTAAAATAATTATATGTATTTTAAATAAAACCTACATTTTTTTATTTATTAGGATTCGAACAACCCTTGTATCTCCGCTTGGCTATTGCATGCCCCTATTGACTCTTGTATCACAAAGGCATCGACCAATACCTCCTAAAACATTGTTCTTTAGGAGGTATTGCATCGACGCGTGGTTTTTAAGTAGTAAAAGCGGGTGCTCTTTGTATCCAAAACATGAAAGTACCGAGGGAGAATGGGGTAACTTGACAATCATTAAACTATGGTATTTTTTAGTCTACTATGTTTTTAGTTGCATAATAAGTTTTTTCTAGAATTAGGTACTGAATCACTCTACCTTGAGAACCACCCTCCATTCTAAAATCTTAACCTTTCGGTATTGTGATGAAATTTGGAACGATAATACAGGGTGTTAGGGAAATATTGTTCGTAACTTTAAGCAACAAAGTACATAATAAATTATGTCCGAAAATTAATCGTTTTCGGAAAAATTAAGTCGTAAATAATTAAATTTTCCCAAACATTTGGCAACTTTGCAACACAAAAGGGTGACGAGCGCACGAGGACCGCAACTGATTTATCGAATTGTTTACGTTAGTATAATATTTGTTGAAAATTATGCCTTGAATTACTGAATAGCTTTACGCAATCTTTGTGACTAATATTTTTTACTTAATAACGCTTTCAGTACATTACATTTACTCAAAAAAAAAATTACAGGACTTACCGATACGTGGCGATACACACCTCAATATCCACGATTATCAGTCACTTATTTAAAACAAAAAAAAAAAACACAACATTTGTAAATCACATAAAGTTACAGTTAAACAGTATTAGTAATCAAAATACTTCTCGTACGCCGCGCCGCGCAGTGTAGAAACCTCGTCAATTGAATTCAAAATTTGTTCTTCGGTTTCCACTCCAACTTCACGATGTCTTCCGCGATTGTCAGGGCCGTTTCTGGCGTGGGTGCAGCTTGTGCACTCGCACGGTGCGACCAAAAATTAGAGGGCGGCATTTAGAATATAAAGTTTTTGAAGTTGAAAAACAGTGACATTTTAGGGAGGGGACCTTTTTTTGTTTGTTTTTGCTCTTCACAAATATTTATGAAGAAAAAAGGAAAAAAAAGTTAAAACCAATGTGAAATGCTTCATTAAAGGACTGAGTAATGTATTGTAAAAAGGGGGAACTTATTTAGAAAATAGTGGTCAGGTGAAGGTCTTTTAAAGCTTAAATTATGCTCCAATTTTAAAGAACTTTAGTTCAGTAAACAAAAAACAATAATATAAACTCTGTACGTTATAACTATGCTAAAAATCTTATTTTATTCTATAAAGAACAAGCCATATGAAGCTAGAATTTTTTTCTGAATCCTGAAGGTGGGAATTCACGACGAATGCTTTTCATGAAATTTTTGTGAATCAAAAATTTTAAGTTTCCCTGTAACAATACTATTTGTTTTTACAGAAATTACAAATAAATTATAAGCTACACTGCTCAAACTACCAGCAGACCAGTATACTCGTAGTAGCTGGAAAAATAATGTTCATCTATTTTTGGTAATGCCTTAATTGTAAGGATTTTTCCCCAAAGCTTGAAGCCTTATACTATTACTTCTTAGTTTATAGTTTCTCGCATCCCGGTATATCGCAAATATCGACTGAGAACTTTATTTTTTTATATTTAAGATTATTATTGTCAAAATATTTGTATTTGTTCAATCAAGTTATAATTAAACAATAAATAAGACGTTAAGAACCAGAACAGACTATCCCACAAATTACATTACATTACATTACAGAATAAAACTTATTTATTAGTGCCAGTGTGGACCAATATAATTATTATATGCCAATAACTAGGGACACTTTGGCCCTGATACATTTTATGCTATTGAAAATATTTACGTTTTAAAGCTTTTATTAAATTTTTATAATGAGGTTCTCAATTCCTTAAATGTATTATAATTTTTAATTTTTGGTAAAAATAAATTTTTACCTAATATTTCTGTAGCCGATCCTGTTATTCCGGGACAAATATATTTTTATTTTTATTGTTTTATTTTTGTTACATAATTTTTTATGAAATGCATCTATTTTATAATTTTGTTTTTTATTTTTATAGATCTCTACATATTTTATCTTTATGGAACTCATGGTTTTAACAATAATTGTACGCATTCATCGTTACATTAAATTCATTATAGGATAAAGAATTTAAAAAAATCCTTATTTTCAATTATAATTAATCAGCGATACTTACAATATTGTTATTTTTCTCAATTTGGTTCAAATTATCCATTTTTTATGTAGTAGATTCACTTAAATCACTCAATTTAAAATACCTTGAGGGACTAAGTACCCGAGGTTTGTAAATCATTTTATTCACTCTCCAAACAGTATTAACAAAAATGTATTTACGTAACAGATTAAACAATTTAACAGTTGCATAAATATTATTTTATTATTTAATAGTTTTGTAAGGTGCCTAAGTAGGTAATTTTGTGGTCCAATAAGTCGCAGGACTGACTTTTTTATGACAATATTATCAAACTTTCTTTAAACCGTTAATAATAATTTGTTTATTTTTCTTTTGATAATTTTAAATCTACTTACTTGCTACTTATGAGGATCGGCACAGGCTTAATATTTGAAAAATTTGTCCAATAAGAAAAAAGTACGAGTATACAAGTTCAGCTAATTCAAGGTTGATTTAGGAAAGTAAAACAACAACAAAGCCGGGCCAATAAATCATCTTGTTCACATGCCGACATTTTTTATTCAATCTACACCTGATAGTGTTCTACACGCGTTAGAACGTCTCCTTTCCACGCATTGCCTGTCGACATTTTTAATAGGCTGAACGTTGTTAGACATCTACACGTTAAAAAAATACAAACAATATGCTAAGTATGCATCTATTTTTAAATAATAAAACTATTTTTCTATTTTTAAATAATAAAACCACGTATTGGTTCTTCAAGCTCTAAAACTTAAAGTCCTTGGGCCAGTGGCCAGTAATGAAATTGACTTCATGATAATAACACTTTTAAAACCTTTTTAGGAAGGAGAAGGTTCCTTTTGACGAGTCTACTAGTAGAAGAACTAGTGAACCTTTCGAGTAACATTAGGCCTGTAGGGCTAGAATTTTTTAAAGTAATGAGTCATAGTATACTAAGTACGACAGTCATCACCTGGCAAAGATCAGCCCTGCACATTATCACCCTGTATATTTTTAAAAGTTGAAAAACTCATAATAGAAAAAAAAACTTGGCGCTGTAAGCCTTAAATATTTCTAGGATTTAGTTCATCCATAGTAAGGTTTGAAAAAAATTAACAGGCGTTTTCGATGAACATTCGTGTCCCGTGTCAACAAACTCCTTCTTACCTCGCTTAAGACACCCACGGTACGTTAGTATTTAGGCTTTTAGCCTTTGTGGTTTGTCCAAGGATAAAAAAAATAAGTACCTGCCAGCCGAACTGAATGGTGTGGTACATACATAGTGCATATCTTTAATGGCCCCCCTTTTATTTTTTTACATATCAATTTAAAAAGTTAAACTATGGGTTACGAAATTGATGCATAAATACTACAGGGTGCAATATAATTGATGGCTAAAAATACAGGGTATGATTCCTTAGCTCATTTTAGGAAGAAAAGTTTATATGAACATATGTCCTAAACGTCTTAACTTTTAAGATACAGGGTGTTAAGATTTTTAAAAAACTAAAAATTTCGAAAGCTCTTATTTTAGTAAAAACTGTTATACTGAATATAACCCTTATTTAAATAAGTATTTATTATTTTTGTTACATAATTGCTAATTAAAAATTACAAAACCCAATTTAAAAAAAAGGATCCCGAAATGCTTCTTTTTGGCCTAAAAATATGCAATTAAGTGAATTTTTTGTTTGCTTTTAAACTAAACAAGATACGGGAAAAAAAAGACATAAAAGAAGTATTTTTATTTGCCTTATCTAAAGAAAGCACAAAAATTTTACACACATTTACACAGTCAGTGGCGTACCGTTTTTTGTTGGAAATATTCCTTGCCTTTCGAGACGTCACTAGACTTATTAAATGTTATTTTTAGGTTAGTGATAAATTACCCCTTAAATGTCGTTGATATTATTGCCAAATTAAAACAAAATTGGGTAAAGAAGAGTTAGGATATTTAAAAAATAGTTTTATTTTTGAAATTTTAACACCCTGTATCTCAAAAGTTAAGAGGTTTAGGACATATGTTTTTATAAACTTTTCTTTCCAAAATTGAGGAATCATAACCCGTATTTTTAGCCATCAATTAAATTAAACCTTGAATCTTTAGAGTAAAATTAACAGATAAAAACTTCAAGATGGCGGCTGGACGCCAAAATAGAAAGAGGGATCTTGTGGCACATCAATTTAAAGCTTCTGACGAGTACTTTGTAACACTAGAATATAAAGTTAATACCTGCACCTAAAACAAAATGGTAGTACTTGAAAAATATCATAAATACCTGATTTGGATGGCCATATTTTCAAAACTAATAAAGTTAGATGTACCTAATGTGGTGTTTTCTTAAAGCTCTTTTAAAGATCTTTTTAACAGCGATAATATACAGGGTGGAAAAAAATATATATTTTTTTAATAAGGCATGCATGTTATATAACCATTAAAAAAGCTTTAAGAACATACCACATTAGGTACATCTAACTTTAGTAGTTTTGGAAATATGGCCATCCAAATCAGGTATTTAGGTAATTTTTAAAGTGCCGCCATCTGTCTTTGATAAAGGTATGGACTTTATATTTTAGGGTTATAAATAACTCGTCAGGAGCTTTAAAATGATGTGCCAGAAGACCCCCTTTCTATTTAACTTTTTCCAAGATGGCGTCTAGCCGTCATCTTGAAATTTTTATTTGTCAATTTTACACTTAAATATAGTGTTTATGCATCAATTTCATATCCCTAAGTTTAACTTTTTATATCGATCCGTAAAAGATAAAGGGGGACATATAGGTATGCACTGTACGTACCACACCTTTCAGTTCGCCTGACAGGTACTTGTCTAAGCAAAAACGCCGGTCAATTTTTTTCAAACCTTCCCATGAATGAACTAAATCCTAGAAAATTTTCAGCGCCAAGTTTTTTTATTATTTTTTTTTAACTTTTAAAAATATACAGGGCGATGATGTGCAGGGCTGAGTCTTGCCAGATAATGATTGTCATACTTAGCATGCTATGACTCATCACTATACAAATTTCCAGCCTTACAGGCAAAACGTTACTCGAAGGGTTTACTAGCTCTGGGACTATATATATTGTGCCAAAAATCGTAAGTGGTACAGTCACGAAATCATAAAAACCATGGGCCATGGACATGTTTGGGTATCCGATTGGGCGGGTTTCGTAACTTTAACCTTTACGATTTTTGGCACAATGTTTAAAAATTGTATGTAAAACATTGTGGTAAACTTGTTCGACAGAAAGTCACGCGTTTGCCTAGTCCGACACCCGAAACATTTGAAATTGACAGGCTGGGTTAAAGCGGCGCTTCCATATATGGCAGTATGAATATTGGTGGTAGACACGTCAAAAGAAACCCCCTAAAAAGGTTTTAAAAGTGTTATTATTATGAAGTCCATTTCATTACTGGCCCAGGGACTATCAGGGGCAACATGAAAATTATTTCCCCAATATGTCATTGTATTAGTAGAGACTAGTCTATGCAGCTATAAGAAAATAATATGAGAATTCGATTGTAAGATTACTTAGTGATCTTACCTATATTACACTTAGCAACATGATATTATTATGGATACCAAAAATTGCCGATATTCACTTGGCCGCCCAGGCCACTGCGATGGAAAGTGAAGGTTTGTAATTTAATGCAAAAAGTTGTAAAATAAACCAAAAAAAACATAGTTTGTGTGTGTTCGTAAAGTATTGTGTGCCAATTCAAAGTAAAAAAATAATTCTTGATTTTGTGCAAAAAGTATAGGAATATTTGGAGTATAGTGAAAATAAGGTTTGACTTTTACCTTTGATGACAAATTTCTTAAAATAAAAACGTTTCCGGAGCCCCCAAAAAAGTTGCCGCCCTTAAACAATTACCATAAAGGATACTTACAAATTTAGGCATGGTATTACGTTTTGGCGTAGATAATACTCGTATTCACAAAGAGAATCAAGTTTATTTCACACTACAGTATTTTTGACATTTAGGAGACAGCAAAATAAAAGTGCAGGTTATGATTTCTAACAAAAATTACATAAGCAGCGCAGCTGAATGTTAAAAAAAAGAACAATATACTTATACAGTGTGTCCGCCTAAGTTCTCTACATATAGAAAACTTTTTTATTATTAATTTTACAAAAAATGTTATTCCTTATGAAAAGTTCTACATGGTCTAAAACCTAAAATGCAATTATTAGATATTCATTTTTTCAGTAGTATACAAGGTATCTCAAAAAATGTGAATTTTGTTTAAGAGAAAATTACCCTTATTTTTGAGAATATCGAAAATTAATATTAAGACAAAATGTTTAGAAATAAAAATAACTCTCAAATATGCAAAATCATTTATTTTCAAGAACAAAAGATTTTATTTAAAATTTTTTATGATAAAACGATAAAATTTTAAATTTGTACATTTGTAAATACTTATTTCGAAATATAATATCTAAAGAAAGCTTAAGAACTGTCAAAGACATAGAAACGCTCGTTATCGCATAAAAAGTAAAGAATTTTAGCACTGACAGTTAAGCCAACTAAAGTGCTTAATGAAGTTATAGACAACACTAACAGGTAGATATTAGACTAAAAATGCCGGCGTGTAAACATGGTGACGCATCAGTCCTACTTTGTTTTAAATATTTATACAGGACAAATTGACCAAACAATTTTTACATTTTTAAACGGAATATTGGGAAACCTGATCGCATGGTCGAAAACTAAGAAATACAACTTACCCGGAAGAAGGTTAGATCGAACTAAAATAACTGTCACAAAAATCCTTATTGCCCTTTAAGTTTGAAAAATGGTAAAGCTTTGCTTTTCCTTAAGTATTTAAGTACATTAAAATCAGTTCAAAAAACAAACGTACATTTTTTTCCTTTGTTAGGTTCCATAGGCCTAAAATATAAAAGATTTGATGTTTTACATCGTTTTCTTCTATAAAACCGTCTCTTCTTTACAGATTTTTAAATTTATTTTTATGTGTTTTATTATTATTTAAAAATAAAATTTAATTAGGTCCATGACAATGAGAAAAATATCTACAAAAGTTTAAACATTTATTTTAGAAATAATCTAAACAGAAAACGAAGACATGAAAATAAGTTTGAAAATCTGTAGAATCAAGGCGTTTTTCATAAGACAAAATAATCTAAAGGAACTTTTATATTTTATCATTATAAAACAAAAAAAAACATAAATTTGGGTTTTTAGGTGACTTAAATTTAATATATTTTTTTCTTTTAAATAAATGACAATAAGGATTTTTACAACAGATAGGTAATTTAACTATTTAACAGCTATACGGGGTAAGTTTAATTTTTGATTTTGTAATAGTTGTTTTTTTTAATTATTTATATATTTTTAAAAATTATGACATATCTTTTAATTCTAAACAAGTTTTCTAAATAATATTTTGGTGTATGTTCAAAAATAAATATAATTTTCTCTTATGTTGAATTTGGAAATTTGCATCTACCATGTATACGTCATGATTTATTCAAAGTTTGATCAGTGTTTTGTTAATTTAGGCATATGCAGAGATTTTTATCAAAAATATGTATTTTTTGGACATCAAAAATAAAAAAGTTTTCCATATGGTTCTACATTTATGGCGCTCACTGTATATCCTATACAATTTATTAAATTTCATGCTGTACGTTAAAATATCGGGAAACTTATCGTAATAATAAATAAATCATGGAAAAAAACTAATTATTTTATATAGGTACCTATTTTATGTATCTTACCGAAGTGTGATAAAGAAATGCTTTAATGCTTGTATTTTTTATTTTGAAGTACCTATTATACTTGTACGTAAAACTTACTTTATGATTAGCACGAGAAACAAAAACTAAATATCTTTAACAGTTTAAAAAGTGAAATACATTAGTCATTAATCATTTACCTTTTGTAAAGTTTTTATATGTTTACATTGGCGGCACATTTTTTTTTAATATTTAAAAAATACGATATAAGAGAAAGAGGCACAAATAAAAGGGGGTTAGTCGCATAGTAAAAAGTGGTGAAGATATGCAAAATACGTTTTCCCCTGTGTTTTTATTTTCTTAACACAAATCCGTGGTTACTTTTGCTTCAGCACACACTAGTGTGTAGTAAACTGCAAAAGTCCGTTAAAATTTAGATTTTTTTATTTTTTTGAGGTTAGAACAAAATTATGACCTGATGGTCAAATTGGGATTTGCGTTTAGGAGAGTTATCTCAGAAACGACTGTTCAAATGAACCATTTTACGTATCCTATTTCAGGTAAAATATGTTGAAGAGGTATTATCTAAAAGTAAAATGCAGAGTGGCTCAACAAAGTTATTTCGTTTTAAATGACTGTAAGATACCACAGGTGGACAGGTGGCACCCTCTACATTTTACAATTAAATAATTGAGAGCAGGTTTGGATATTTTACCCCTTAAATTTAACCCCCGGAGGCAAAAAGCGTGACAATAAATCGACAACATTATTTATTAATATACTGCATCTTTAAAATCAACCACTTTGGGCAAGTTGGGTTATGGAGCTTCATATTTAAGCGTCAGGAATGTTTCTGCACCAACTTACATAGAAGCATCTTTTTGCTTGAACTTAATTTTAGGGCGCTTATGTTTAAAAATACATAATTTAGATATTATTGTTAATATTCAGGAAATGTCCAATTTTAACCTTAACTATAGGAAAACGTGAGAAGGTACTTGAAATAATAATGTACCATTTTAAAATAAAATTATAAATAATTCTACGAGCCAATACAAAAAGTTTTACTGTGAGTTAATAAATTTTAATATAAACGTGTATCCCCAAATTCTTCTTTCTCAAGATATAGGATGTTAAATTTGTAAAAAATATATCGATTTTTGTAAATATCTAAAAATATCATTTACTCATTTTTTTTTGTAATTTTACAATAATATTTATGGCACTAAATGGCTTATTTAGCGCTATCCTTATAAAAGGGTGTAGCAGGTTAAGAATTGTGATTCGGCCCCCAATGACAACTTCTGTTCACATTTGTGTTATACTATCGTCACAGGTATCGTCTTGGTGTATGTATGCAATTTATATATTTTTTTTGCCGTATTCTGATTTAATATGGAGATATTAGTGTATGTATGATTATCCTTCAAACTGCCATATCTTAAAAACTAATTGAGCTAACAAGATAAATTCAAAATAAGGTTGTAGGTAACGTTAAAAAGTATATTTGGTATTTTTTAGATTATTTTAATAATTAGGAGCGGAGATAATTATTAAACAAATATTTTATCTTTAATTTTTTAGTGTTCTTAGTGACTTAAAATCCCCAAAAAGTATACTAAGTAGTACTTGATAAACCCTACTTACTTATAAGAAAATTATTGAAAAACAATTGTTGCAACATTTAAAAAAAAATTGAATCGATGCACCTGTGTTTGATATAGAGGAATTTTGGAATTAACATAGTTTTTTTATCTAAAAATATTTTGTAGTCGTTTAAAAAAAAACATCTACAGTAGAGGATGGTCAATAAAATTAGTTCGATAATATATAAATTGAAAATATATTTATTGTCTATACCGGGTGACAACGAGATTACTTTCCGGATGCCATTTTTTTATTTCGTTATCGATACTGACGAAACTTGGTAGGGTTATTAGACTAACAAAGAGTAATTTTTAGATGTATATGATAGATTTTTACGACTTCCGGTTTTACCGAAAATGACGGAAAGTTTTGATTTTAAAATGGGACATCCTGTATTTTTGTGTTTTTGGATTTTCCGGATCGTTTTTAGTCGGGATACAATATTTTTAAAACAAATATTTTCTTTTTAAACTTTTCTACTACAGGGCTCTAAACTTCATTTTTTATTTTTTTACTCTAGCCCAAAAACCAAAGTAGGACCATATGACTTTCATATTATTTCTAAATGCAGTATTTTAAAGCGAATCCAACGAGGTAAAACACTCCCACACTTTACTTTATTTTCTTTAAAAAAACAACATTTATTATGTAGGTAAATATTCTTTTGATACTGAATGGCGTATGTTTTAATTTATCGTAGTTGCCATGAAAACAGCAACTAATAAAATATTATGTTGTAAAAACAATTGCTTGTGTTCCGTTAAGGGCTTAAAAATTAAAACATTAGTTTGTATTTATGTATCTCCTACAATGTTAAAATAATTTTACGTTAAATTTGGTATTAACAAAAAACAAAAACTAATGTTTTTATTTTTTAAACTCTTAACAGAACACAAGCAATTGTTTTTACAACATATTTTATTAGTTTTTGTTTTTATGGCAACTAAGATTAGTTGCAACGTACGCCATTCAGTATCAAAAGGATAATTTACCTACATACTAAAAAAAAAACATCGTTGTATTTGCTTTAAAATACTGCATTTAGAAATATTATCAAAGTGATATGGTCCTAATTTGGTTTTTGAGATAGGATAAAAACTAAAAAAATAAAGTTTAGAGCCCTCTAGTAAAAAAGTTTAAAAAGATAAAATCGATTTCGTATTTTTCTGAAAATAAGTAAAGTATTAGAAGTTATTGTAGAATGATCATGGCACTCTAGATGAAAAATACAAATTTTAAAAATATTGTATTCCGACTAAAAACAATCTGGAGAATCCGAAAAACAAATTATATACAGGGTGTCCCATTTAAAAATCAAAAGTTCCAGTAATTTCCGGTAAAAACCGGAAGTCGTAAGCCTATCATATACACATAAAATTACTTTTTGTTGGTCTAACAACCCTTCCAAGTTCGGTCAGTATCGATAAAGAAATAAGAAAATGGCAGCCGGAAAGTGATCTTGTTGTCACCTGGTATATACAGACTGTTCACAGATGGGGTTTACGAGAGGACAAATTGATAAAAAAATATTTTTCGAGAAAAAGTCATTCATGTTTTGTCATATTTAAAAGAATAAAAAATTAAATTCACCTGTATATTGCCAAAATGTAAAAATCCAATTACCAGTACCAAAAAATAAAATAGTTGCAAATATTTTAATTGGCTAATTATATTTATTATTAAAAGAAATATACTTTTTTGAGTTGTTAACTGTTTTGTTTGCTATGTTCCTCTATCAACCCCTTCCGCTTCAAGAAACGCAACCCTGGCTGACTACTTTTAATAATTGCTTTAAAAGAAACAAATCCTTTTAGCAACAAATGAATAAAAACAGTTTGGGCATAAAGCTTGCCTTACAGGGCAAATAAATACCATACATACACACCCTTTAAAATGTTCATAGGCAAGTAAATCATGCGACCGATTCTTTGTCTAATCTCTACCTGTTAGTGTTCTAATCGAGTTGAGCCATTTCCTTTCCACGCATTGCCTATGAACCTTTTCAACTGGCTTAATGAATATATTTTAGGCATTTTGCCTTAATCGAAACACCTCTCATTAGTGAAAGGATCTACTTACAACTTGATAACTCACTTGGTCACAGCAGAAATTGCAGACACATGTTCGTATATTTTTAAGAAAACTCAAGAGAAAGTATTACTTAACGCTCGACATCTATTACATTCTATACAGTTTAAAAGTTTTTATTTTGTTCACTACAATTTTTTTACAATTTTCAAGGATGTCTACATAGATTCTCGCTTAACATTTTAGTAATCAGGATCCATGTGTGTTATTAAAATAAATTGTATTTTTACATCCATAGTTCAAAGATACGCACGGTACCTGCATTTATAAAATAGTTTTATTGTGTAACAGTTTGTTATTGTTGTTATTTGTGCATTTGTTGAATTAATATGTTGTAACACTTACATATATTGTAATCAGTAGTCATGATAAACAGAAGTACAGAAGCTTTGGATCCTCAGGATATTGTCTTTGAAATGCAGGTAAGTTTACTAATGTTGTTTATTTTTAAGAAAGTTGTCAGTTGTAACATAATTAATAAAAATTAGTGTTTTTCAACACGGATCAAAAATTTTAAATTTAATTAAGATCCCGTGCGTAAAGAAAATACCGAAACCATAATAGTATCTAATATTTACGCCTGTATACCGCGGATGTTTTTCATGGTGGCAAAAATTTTGAAGAGCAAAAAAAAGGTCCTCACCTTCCATTTATCTACTTACTCCATCATTTGTTGTTATCTAACAGCAAAACAAACAATATACATGGTGTTTCCTAAAGTTTAATGAAAAAAGTTCATTTAAACATGAGGTTTCAAATATTTCGATCTCAAGATACAGGCTGTATTGTTCAAAACATTAAAATTTTGAAAACACTATTTTTAGTAAAATTTGTTAGACTAGATATAAACTTTATTAATTTAAGTATTTGTTATTGTTTGTACATAATTACTATTTTTTTGTCGATAATATTTTCTAATATACGTCCCACTCCGTCACTGGTCTCGCTAATAAAAATTTAGTTAAGACTAAATTAACGTCCTATAACAACTAAAAGGGAATAGTTAAGATATTAAAAAATCTAGTTTTTTTTCATGTTTAACACCCTGTATCTTATAAATAAAGCATTTCCGGAACTATGTGTATATGTCGCAGGCAAATGGTTATTTTAGGCAAATGGCTTCTGTCTAGGCAAATGGCTTTTGCCTAGGCAAATGTTTTCTGCCTGGGCAAATGGTGTATTTTCATTTTTAAGTGCCATTTGCCTTGGCAAATGCTATTTGCCTAGTCAAATAGCATTTGATTTTAAAGCAATTTTTAGGCAAATGAAAATAGAAATATTTGCATAACCAGGCGGTCATGAAAAACTGTCACATTGGGAGGACAAGGTTAGTTCTGGTTAGTTATTTTTTTTAAATTTATTAATTAATTAATTAGAAGAAAAAAATTAACTAACCAAAACTAACCATGACTGCCCCAATGTGACAGTTTTGCATACCCGTCTATAGCGCTTGTAACCAATCAAATTACACGTGCATTTGCTTTCTACTGTAGTCTGCAAAACACACTGTACGCCTAATATGTTATTAAATATATTACAGTCATTTGCCTAACAAGGACCACGGCAAATGCATTTACCTAGGCAAATGGCTTTTAAATAAAAAAAATCATAAAGTAATTTGCCTAGACAGAAGCCATTTGCTTGAAATAACCATTTGCCTGCGACATATATAAACTTTTTTCATAAAATGGGCTTAGGGATATGCCCTTAAGTTCTCTTACCGCAATTAAGAAACACCCTGTAGAATATTACATCATTTCTCATATGGGTGCGTAGCACGCGCTCCACGCCCTACGTCTGACAATAGGTTTGCATTGAAAGTAATGTAACCTTTCACATGAAGACGCGTATCTCGTACGCGTGTGTAAAAAAATGACCAGGGTTTCCTAATTACGATAAGAAAATTTAAGAGCGTGTTTTTGAGCCAATTTTATAAATCAAATATACAGGGTGTTTTCTAACAACGGTACAAAACTTCAAGGTGTGATTCCTTATATTATTTAAAACAAAAGTTCCTATAAACATATGTCCGAGTTGCTTCCTTTTAAGATACAGGGCGTTAAAATTTAAAAAAATCTGTTTTTTTTTAAATATTTTTATTATGCTTTAGCCGATTTAGATAAAATTTCGTACATTTATTTAAAGTAATAATGCGCTTTTTTAGCCCTAACCAGATTGTTATTATTGGGTCCAGTTGCAGTGGGCACCGCAACTTATATTTTTGAAAAAATATCCCACTTGCTTTTTTGAAGTTTTTATATTTTTGAATAATTAAGCAATTAATACCACACCTTTTAGTTTCTTATATTTTCTTCGCATCTCGCTTTGATTTCGAAAAAAAACGTTAAGCTACTTTAATTTCTTCTAAAAGTACCCATATACGACACGGTAAAAAACCAAAATAAAAAAATTACTTGCTTTAAAATAAATGAGCAGTCATGTATTTTATTTAAAATCGTCAGTTTTCTTATCTACAATAGTCAAAATTGCTTTTTTTTTTAATTTTGGATTTTATATTATGCTCTGTTTATGGATACTTTTTAGTATCACTTAAAGTGGCTTCATTTTTTTTCTCAAAAACAAAGCAAGATACAATGAAAATACAAGAAACTAAAAAGTTGTTTTAATAATTGCCTAATTATAAAAAATGTCAAAAATGTCAGTACTTTTGACCAATAATCTGAAACGCCACTGGACCAAATAATAACAATATGGTTAGGGCTAAATAAGCTGCCCTATTACTTTAAATAAATGAATTAAATTTTATCCTAGTCGGCCTAAGCCTATCAGAAATATTTGGAAAAACAGATATTTTCTTAAATTTTAACGCCCTGTAGCTCAGTAAGGAAGCAACTCCGGACATATGTTTATAGGAACTTTTTTATAAAATAACATAGGGAATCACACCTTAAAGTTTTGTACCGTTGTTAGAAAACATCATGTATAAACAGGGGTCCTCAATTTCCAAAAACCTTAAATTTTCGACAACACTTGTTTTAGTACATTTTATTAGACAGATATAAACGTTATTTAATTAAGTATTAGTGGTTGTTTTTACATAAGTGTAACTAAGAAATTATAATACTTTATTTTTAACAGATAACAAATCCCTGTTTCTTTTAAAGAAAGAGAGAGAGAGAGAGCGAGAGAGAGAGAGAGAAAGAGAGAGAGAAAGAGATATGTATTGATTCAAGACACATTGATTAATTAAAAAACAAGACAAAAATATATCACAAAGATTATAAATAATTAGTACCTATGTATAAGTGTTAAATGAGCTTTATAAGAGATGAAGCTCTAAGGAATTTTTTTTATCAGTGTTTCTATAAGCAAGTTTCTCTTTGAGGGGCCTCGGATGCTAAGGTTATAGAGGGTTCGAAAGTATTTGGGACATAAGTCAAATATATACTTGATAGAAAGGGTGGTCTCACACGTATCACAAGTAGGGGGATTGGATTTGGTAATAAGGTATCCGTGAGTCAGTTTTGTGTGACCATAGCTGAATTTCTTTTTGGAAAACCAGGCAAGCTACGTAAAAATACAAATGTGTTCCATCGGGCAAAAAATTACACTGTGTCTTCGTCCCAGCAAACACTATTTGCCGGCAATATACATTTTCATATTGGCATTGATGGTAAAGCATTGGCAATTGGTGGCAATATTATGCCAACATCTAATACGCATTAAAATGTTAACCCTAAATAAACACTCAATTGCCAATAAATTTTACATGCAGGCGAATTGCCGGCAAGCATACAAAAATGGCGGCATACCAATCCTGATTAAATAAAGCATGCCTTTTTGTTGCAGGCAAATAAATATTGGATTTTTGAAGGCAAACCTTCAACGCATATTTATACTTTTCAAACCATATTATTAACATTGGTATTTAACTAACATTCGAGCAATTTTTTTGATCTGTTTTATTTATAATGGCGGCTAAACAACATTATTTTATGTTTTTACATAATTTAAAGGAAATGGCCTTTTCCTAACATTTTATTGATACAAATCATGCAAATAAAAATTAAGTCAAACAAAATGTTTATTATGTATTTTTGAGAGAATAAAAATAAAATGATGGTAAAATTAGCTAGGTTAATTTCGACGATTTCGACCGAAGGTGATAAATTCAAATTTCCCGCTTAGCCGAAATACAAGATTTGACAATTTGACAGATGAGGCAACCTTGCGTTTGTTTGGCCGCTTTGTGCAATTGTTTTCTACGTGGTTTTCTAGCTTTTTAGTTTCTTTTTAAAGAAAAGAGTTTTTAGTAGACATAATTAAGTGTATTCATTACCTAATTAGTGTGTGTTGTGTAATTAATTGGTGATGGCTAGTCAAGAAGGCGGGTTATTAAAGTAGACTGTTAGGAGCTGTAAACATTTTGTTTAAAACCTTTTAAATTTGTAGTTACCTAAAAAATTATATGAAATCAGGGAGTTACCTTATTAAAAGTTTTAAAGACGTGTTAATAAAAAAATTATATATATTTAATAGTTTTTTTTTGACATTTAAGTCCTTTAAAATATTTCTCCCTATGTTTTGGATCTGAAAATTGAGTGTAAGTGTCCCTTAAATACTTACTATTTTAAAGTGTTTTCTTTTGATTTACTACCTTTTTTTAAATTTTATTACATACTCTTTATTTTTTTATTTTTTGGCTTATTGTTACGGTATAAAAATTTATATTATGTAATTTTTATTGATGAAGTTTTCCTGCCTTTCTTCTCATTTTTTTCGATTACAAAATTCTAAATATGTTATTTAACTTTTGGGACATTCAACTTATAAAACTTACGTGCAATACTTATTTAATAATAAATGCTATTATCCTAAACGCATTTTTTGCCAATAACTTATTAATGATGGATGCGATCATCCTAAACGCATTTTTCCTATCATAACTTATTAATGACGGATGCCATCACATTATCTGCAACACGTGGCCTAATAACGGCCAATTGCCCACTTTCGCGTCTTTTGATACCTTTTTGCCAATGCCTTGCCATTAAAGACTGTTGGCAATGCCAGTAAATTAAATGTACAACGCCGGCAAAAATGTTATATGGGGTAAGTTGACGTCATATGGGAAACTTTTTTATTATTAATTTAACGAAAAAGTTATCCTTTATAAAAGTTCTGCATGGTCCAAAACCTAAGATGCAGTCATCAGATATTAAATTGTGTCTGTCATCTACAAGGTTTGGTCAAAAATGTAATTTTTCCTGAAAAGTAAACTACCTGTTTTTTTGCTTATATTGAAAATTATTTTTAAGAATATTAGAAATAAAAATTACTTCTAAATATGTGTTTTTGTTTATTTCGAAAGAATAAATGTTTTGACTTTTTTTCTGCGAAAATCGAGATAATTTAAGTTTGTACTCTAGTGCATTAAACATTTTTCTTATTTTAATGACAATAAACTTAAAAGGATTATTTAAAATTGTCCTATGACATTTATAATCATAAAATGTTGTGAACTAATGTACAAATCGAAATTTTCACCATTATCGCAAAAAAATCAAAAATATTTTTTGTTTGTAAATAAACAAAATTACATATTAAGAAGTAATATTTATTTCTAGATGACTGATACAATCAGTGGCGCCTTTGCCATTAGGCTGAAGCCTAGGGCGGCGGATTTTGGGGGCGGCAAATAAATAGAAGTGAGGACCTTTTTTTTTTTTTTTTGCTGTTCTACATTTTTTCATGATGAATAATTTTGTTGGATTTGGAATTCTTTGTACCCACAATCGAAAGAAATGGAAGTTTTTTTTTTGCTCTTCTAAACTTTTTCAGACGGAAAAGATGAGGAAATGGGCGGCGAAAATAAAATAGCCTACGGGCGGCAAGGCTGTAAGTGCGCTTCTGGATACAATTTGATATCTAATGGTGGTTTTTGCAGAACTTTTTATAAAGAGTACATTTTTTCCTAGACTTAATAATAAAAAGTTCTTTATATGACGCCAACTTACGTAGACACACTGTATAAGTTGCAAAAATATATATAAAATATTAACTAAGATACGTCCCTCACCGCCACTGGTCTCAATAATTAGAATTAAGTTATGGCTAAATTACCCTCCTATTACAACAAATACCACAAAATTTTTTTATAAAAATCGGATAAGAAATATTTAAGATATTATTTAAAAAACTATTGTTTAAGTGTAACAACTTGTAACTTAAAAACAAAGCATTTTCGGAGCTTCGTTCATATGAACTTGTTTTCATAAAATTGGTTAAGGAATAGTACGCTTTTAAATTTTTTTACCGGAATTAAGAAATAACCTGTATAAATTTTATTTTATTTTTTAATTGCTCACACAAATATATTTAGCTTAAAACGTGAAAAAAAAATTTTCTTCTCTACACTAAGAAAACAGTTTACAGATTATTATAAAAAAATTAATTATTCCATTAAATTTCCTTACTTAAAAAAAGTGACTAATATGTTTGGCTATAAAATTAATGTCAAGTTTTGTTTTATTAGTAATAATCATCAAACAAGTTTATTTAAATGTAATGTAATGTTTGCATACTATAATTAAACAACAAAAATAAAGATAAATAAAAGCATTAAATAAATATTAAATTCCAAATGAATTTTACAGGTTGTTGAAAAAATAAACCGTTGAGATGCCTGTTACTTTGTGACAATACATTTTTACGTACAAACTAAAATAAAATCTGTGACAAAATAACAAAGTAAATTGTGTTTAATTACATTCTACGTAAAAAATAAACGTAAACCATTTAGCGGTGTCTCCTATTATTTAATTAAAAACAAAACTTAATAACATGTGTCCGAAAATGTTGCGTTTTCACTTTCTTTTAATCGTTGACATCAAGTTAAAGTACTCCATTCTAGTTCACTACACAAAGGGTTAAAAAAGTTACTTTTTTTTCACACTTTTAATTTGTTTTTTGTTTCAACGCCTACTACAATAAACTTAAATAATAATTTATGCAATGTAACTGTAAACGCGACATCAACTGTACCAAACGGTCAAGTAACCTTTGATTTCGTCATTATTTCTTTTAGTTCACGTGTCACTAGTTTTAAAATTTGAGAATTTGGAAATAAATTAAATAGAAATTAAAAAAAATATTAGTAATAATGATTTTGGACAACTTAGAAATTAAAAAGGAGTTTATACTGTTTTAGTATTATTTTTACAAAAGTAAGTACATACTTCATAGCTATGAAGAGGATAATTGTCTCTTAAAAATAAGGAGGTTAGGTTTTTTTATTGCAGTAAAATGGCTGTGCTGAAAAAATTAAAATTAATAAGTTTAGATAAATAAAACATGTATAAAATGGATTTTTGGAAAATTTTCATACGGTCGTGGAAAAAAATAGTATGTAACACATGCTTTTTTACTCATGGGATTGCCGCACTCGCCTAACGGCTTATGCTGTCAAACTTTCCTTTCGTAAAAAAAAGTATCACTTTATGCACTTGTTACATAAATTACTATTATTTAATTGCAACTTATAGAAAAATATAATTTAAATAAAATATCTCAGATTTGTATGTCATGTAGATAAGAACATAAATTAATACCCAGCAAACACTATTTGCCGGCAATGTACATTTTTCATATTGGCATTGATGGTAAAAGCATTGGCAATTGGTAGCAATATTGTCATCATCTTGCGTCGCATTAAAAACTCAACCCTAAATAAAATTTAATTGCCAATAAATATTACATGCAGGCGAATTGTAAAAATGGCGGCATACCAATCCTGATTAAATAAACACGCGTTTTTGTTGCAGGCAAATAAATATTGGATTTTGAAGGCAAACCACCATATATTCATATTTTTAAAACCATATTATTAACATTGGTATTTAACTAACATTAAAGCAATTTTTGATCTGTTTTATTTATAATGGCAGCTAAACAACATTATTTTATGTTTTTTTACATAATTTAAAGGAAATGGCCTTTTCATAACATTTTATTTGTTAAAAATCATGCAATAAAATTAGGTCAAACAAAATGTTTATTATGTATTTTGAGCTAATAAAATAAATGATGGTCTTTTTTAAAGAAAAGAGTTTTTTTAATAGGTAGACATAATTAAATGTATTCATTACCTAATAAGTGTGTGTTGTGTGATTTAATTGGTGATGGCTAGTCGAGAAGGCAAGATATTCAAGTAGACTGTTAGGAGCTGTAAACATTTTGTGTATATTTAAAATTTTATTAAGTTTCAAAGACGTGTTAATAAAAATATTATATATATTTAATAGTTTTTTTGACATACCGATATGATGGCGTATAATGGACAATAAACTACTACGTTTCTGCAATATCTTCGCTTTTTATCGTCTAAACCCATTAGACAAACAAAAAATAATACGAGAGCGGTCTGCCGGGAAAGTGGTGATCTCACTTAGCTTTGCAAGAAATATCTCGGCTAGTGTAAAAATCTGCATATCCAGGTTGGACAATGTTCCGAGAGGTTTTAGTAATGCATTGCAAAGGAAATCTGCATGCAGTAAGGAGTTTTTCCTATTTTAATATTTAAATAAAATATCGCATCATTTTAGCTTTAAAGTATATGCAACAATTTTCGTCAATATGACGTCAGCTTGCTGCTTGGGAGGATTTGACCTGCCCACTTTTGTGTCTTTTTTATTAATATCTTATTAATGATGGATGCCACCATCTTAAACATGATGAATATGACGGATGCCATCACATTATCTGCAACACGTGGCCTTAATAACGTCAACGCTCAATTCTTTCATGTCTTTTTAATACCTTTTGCTAATGCCTGCCATTAAAGAGTAAGCGCAACGCCAGTAAATACCGTACAACGCCGGCAAAAATGTTATATGAATTGACTACCAAAATAAATTTTAATGTACGGTAGGTTGTTTAGGGCGTTAACCAAAAAAAGCAAAAAATAGTTAATAAACGTGCTGAATTCTCCGTAAACATAAATGTTAAGAGACGTCGAGATCGTTGTTAAAATAAACCAAGTTTTTATAGTTGATTTTTTTAAATAATTTAAAATGAAATTTGTTATATACTTTTATATATATATTTTTGTTTTATTTCAGATCCAGTCGCCATACATTTCAAAGAATAAGAAAAATAAAATCAATTTTATAGTTTGGGATCATCGGAAGACATACGCTTTTGCTTTTTTAGTTGTTGCTTTATATTGTGGGCTTTAGTCTTTTTTCCAATTTTAATATTTACAGAAAATATGTAAAAAGATATAAATAAATACAATTTTCTTTCTAATAAATAAAAAAGAAACGTAAAAGTGTGCGAATTTTTTTTTTAAACCTCCTTATATTGTCAAAAGTTTGTGTTAATCCGCCCTTGATTTTTATCTTGTTAAACATTAAGGGGCCGGCTACGACAAAACGCAGCAAGCGGCGAGCGGAGAGTGTCAGAGCACTATACGTAGCCTAAGGCTACGGCTACGATACCACGGCAAAAAACCCTGCCGCTTCCGCTCGAAACAAACAAATATTGTCCGCGAAACGTTTCTAATGTATATAAACTGATTTCAAAACGCTGTTTACCACAAAAATTGTAGCCAGTACCGGCTACCAGTACAGAGATTTAATACTTTTCGCCTGTTATCGTAGCCGAGGCCTTAAAGGATAGTGACGTCGAAAACTGTATGATTGCAGAGGAAAAATATAATTATACTCGCTTTACATGCATTTCACTTCTGTGGCATTAAGAATGGAAGTAGGTAGCGCGAGTATGTAAACATATCGCTTTTGCTGATATTGCTCATGCTACTGCCTCTGCCACATGCTTCCTTTAGTGGAGTAAATTTAGATCATAGTCATAGGACTAGGAGATTACGTCCTCCATTATTGCTAAAAATATTTCCGTAAATGCTTTAGCTATATGTACAGTGTGTCTACGTAAGTTGGCGTTATATGAGAAACTTTTTACTATTAATTCTAGGAAAAAAGTTAATCTTTATAAAAAGTTTTGCATGGTCCAAAACCTAAAATAAAATCATCAGATATTAAATTTTGTCAGTCATCTACGAGGTTTGGCCAATAATGGAAATGAACAATATACAAAATCATATATTTAAAAGTAATTTTTGACTAACCTATTTTCTTTATAACAATTTTTAATATTAGCAAAAATTCAGGTACTTTACTCTTAAGCAAAAATTAAATTATTTTTGGCCAAGCCTCCTAGATGACTAATACAATTTAATATTTGATGGTTGTATTTTTAGGTTTTGGACCACAATAATAAAAAGTTTCCCATATAACGCTAACTTACATAGACACACTGTATGTAAACAGTCATTTGCTTTAAGGATTGCCTTGGAATTATAAGAAAATTATAGTAGGATGAAACCCACTGAAAAAGGTAGAAGATATAAAAAAATTTATAGGAAAGGATAAAAGGTCATTGGAAAAAATAAATTCCGCTCCATCTGACGTCGGGAAGGGGGAGGAGGGAGTGGGTTAAAGTGTAAAATACGGTTTTTCTAGATTTCCGACCAAACTACAAGCTTAATGGAAAAAAGTTAAATTGCAAAGTTGTAGGCAATGTAAAGATGTACAACTTTTGTATTTAGTTTTTTTACATAACCTCATAATAAGTTATAACAGTAAATAACAAAAATAAAAGAAAAAAATAAATTATAGGCGATCAGGGTAAAAACGGTTTTTGTCGATTTCCGGCAAAATAACTAGTCCTATGGAAATTTATTTCCTAAGAAAGTTTACCGTGGTAATGTATACTTTTTAAAAACCATCGTAAAGTAGAGATTTTAAGGAAGAAAAAGCTTACCGACTTTTTTAAAGATGCCGATATTTTGACACGTGAATTTTCGCTTAAAAATAAGGGTACTTTAAGTCAAAAAATTGTCTAAAAATAAATATTTTACAACTAAAAACTTACGGTATCTTTGGGACAAATAAAGGTACGTTTTCGCCAAGTTTCGTAAAAAAATTATTGTTTTGTAAACGATAAAAATAAAAAACCGAAAACAGGTTTTTTTTTATTTTTTAGATAAATTATAAGGTTATGTAAAAAAGCTAAATACAAAAATTGTACATCTTTTCATTGCTAACTTTTTTCCATTAAGCTTATAGTTTGGCCGGAAATATAGAAAACCGTATTTTACATGGTAACCCCCCTCCTCCCTTCCCGAAACAGATCAAGTAGAATTTATTTTTCCTATAATTTTTTAATATTTTTATCTTTTACAATGGGTCTCATTCCACTATAATTTTTTTCGTTCCAAAAAAACTAAGAAATTTATTCCAACTTGGAAATGACTTATTTAGATTTGGTTACATTTATATTTTTTATTAAAAAATATATTTTTAATTAAAAAAATTCATCAATTAGTGTACTTTAATCTACATTAAAAATGGTTTAGTAAGTATTTCGGCTTCTTGCTGTTTATGAACCTTTCCAATTCCAACTGCGGGTGGAGACAATGTTGGCCTGCCACAATATTTAATCTAAAAACATCAATTAAAAATCACTCTTATAATAATTAAGCTTAATGCATGCACAAACCTAATTATAACATCAGAATTCATTTTGTCATTTTTAAACAAATCCTTCAAAGAAATTAGAAACCTGTCAAGTATTTTTTAAAGATATTTGATAAAACCTTAGATGATTCAACTTTTATTTTTATTATTAAATATTCGTTGAGATACTTGCAGGTACACCTCATTAACAACATTAAATAGTGTTTTTTTTTATTATTTTGAAAACCTATTATTAAAAATCCCTCAGATGGAGATTACAAATTACATTTTTTTATATAATATCATGACGGGAATACCTCAATGTAGATTTTTAACTTTTGTGACAGTTTTAAAAAGCATAACTTTTTATACTGATAAACAAAGATCTTGCTTATAAACTTAAAAGATTTTAAAAACTAACCTTTTTTCCGATAAGATTTTCAAATCTTCTTTTAATAAAGCACCAAGCTCCCATATTTTGAGGCTCTTCTTGACACCATATAAATGCTGAAATGTACATATCATCGTACAAATGTATTAATATTTAGGTATTTAATGAGATTTTTTTTAATACAAATACAGGCTGTTTCCTAACAGCGGTACGAAACTTCAGGAGCGTATTTTTATGTTTCGTCCAGACTTGCAACAATTCGCCGCGCCGAATAGCGCAACATATAGCGCGGACGTGGACGTGGATGAAATTCACGTCGTTCCAAGGGCAGCATTAAGTATTTTTATGAAAAAAGTTTCTACAAACATATTTATGTCCGGACCTCTGCATTTTTAAATATCTTAAAAACCCTTTAACCGATTTATATGAAGTTTCGTACACTAATTTAATGTGTATCTGGTGTGGTAGTGTCAAAGTAAGCACCAGTACAAATATTATAGGGAAAAAAGTACGCCACTGGCTTTTCATTAAGTTTTTACAGGCTGGTACAGGAAACTCGTATTTCCTGACCAGATAGAAAAAATTGACATAGGTGTCTTGGGCTCGATTTTCAAAATTATATGAATGGTGAAAACCGCATCCCGAAATCTCTGTCGGTATCCGAGATATAGGGCGTTTTTCATTTTTGGCCATTTTGAAAAAAATCGTAAGTCCGTCATTTTTGAAAACTATCCAAAACGGTGTAAACATTCTTAAGGCACTTTTTGAGTAGAATTGAACTATTCAGATTTTTAAAATTATTTCTAGTTTCATTGAAAATATATAAAGCTTAATTTTTAAAATATAAATCATAATTGACCATGATCTCAAGAAATTGCTTATTTTTTGCTCTTTCCAATGATATAATATTATTCATACTTATTTTTAAAATTGAGCGAGATATTTCAGTTTTTTTAATTTTTGCTACAGTAGGCCATGCAGAACCAAACGATCCTACAACAAAAAATAAGAAAAAAACTTTTTATAAACATATGTCCTAAACGTCTTAGTTTTTGAACTACGGGGTGTTAAAAATTAAAAAAAAGGAACAGGGCCGCTGGGAGCCGTGCCTCGCCCCGGTACAAGTAAAAGCTACGGGCCCCCTTAAAAAGTCAACTTAAGAAAAGTTGTTGAAAGGAGAAAAAAACAAAAAAAGGTCCCTACTACCTTCAAAGTAGGTACTCATCTTTACATGACTTTTAAAAATTAACCTTAAATAAATTGGAAATTACCAGAAAAAGGTCCTCACCTTCTAACATTGCAGTTTACAAGTTATATTACTACTAAAAGTTTATTAAAAGGTCTAATTCTTTACATAATTTTTACGTTTTTTATCCCGCGCGGGCCCCGCCCCATCACCTGGGCCCCTGGTACAGGAGCCCACGATGCTAAAGCGACCTATTGGATTGCAGAGCTTAGATGATAAGAAGAAAAAATGTTATAAAATATATGCCTTTTCATTAGTGGGGAAAGCAGCTATAGATTTTTAAATATGTCAAAAAATGCCGTTGTTTTTTCGGCTTGTGGAAATCGTTCGGATCGTATCGGATTATATTTTTTCGTTATCCATGAATTTTTTTTCAAATTAAAAGAAAATAGTCATACCGAAAAATGTCAATTTTTTTACACTGGTTCCCATCACTTTTGGGTTAACTACTGACCGTAAGTTTCGTACCGTAGTTGGGAAACACCCTGTACAAACAAAAATACAATACTGATAAAATCTAAAAAAGACGTCTAGACAAAATAGATCTACCAATATAATATGCGTTTTATGTTGCATATATTTTTAGTTAGCTATCGATAGTAGAAGCGAAATAGTTAAAAAACAAATACAGAGTGTTTTAACTCAATTTATACACTAAATTACTTCACCCCTATACAAGAAATAAAAATGAACCTAAAAGAAACAAAAGATTCTCTGGAAGAACTAATTTTATTGACAGTATTGGTAAATATACAAGGTATCCCAAAAACGAAGTTTCCATTGTTAAGTTCTTTTTTAAATGATACACCCTGTATATTTTGACTTTTTTGAATTTTACATTAAAAATGTATAATACGCTATACGACAATTATTTCTGGTTTTTGAGATTATTTAGTAAATATTTAGTTTTTCTTTATTAATATTTTTTATAATAATTACCTTTTATTATATTATTTGTCACTTTAACAGTGAAAATAATATTTTAAAATAAGAAGAACCTAAGTAATTTCTTACTTTATACATTGAAGGTTAAAAGGTATATGGACATGCTGTTATTATCTCAAATCAAGCAATAATTGACGTATAGTGTCCTTAACGTAAAAAATAATAAAAAGACCAAATATAAAAAATATACAGGACTTTCCATTAAAAAAAAGCTTCACAATGAAAATTTTATTTTTGAGGCACCTTGTATATTTACCAATACTGTCAATGAAATAAGTGTTTTCAAACAAATAATTTTCTAAAGTTTCTTTTTGTATCTGGTACAAGGGTGATGTTGTTTCGCATATAAATAGAGATTCTTAATTATAGAGTTGTATGCAGGGTGTTATATCTCTATCAACTGTTTCTAAAAACAGATAAATAAAATCCCTCACCCTATGGCAATGTCGTACGCAACATGGTGTTGGTAGACGAAAAAATAAATACCTACTTCGGAAAAAAATTGTTTGATATTGTCTTGCGCATACGTTAGTGCAAGTAGTATTTACCCGAATTGAAATCACAATTTATGTTTAGTATGTATTCCTGTATAAATGCGTGCAATTTAATACAAAAGAGATGTTTTTAGTACGCGAGTTTTACGATATGGGTACGATATCCTTTTTATTTACGGAGAGGCTCATTGCAATTCTGATGAAGTTAGACTTAAAGTGACTAATAAAATAAATCGGTCAACTCATTCGTAAAGTTTATTTATCGTCTCCCAAATTTTCTGAAGAGCAAAAGAAAAATCCTCACGTCCACGAAGACCTTTTGTTTTCTTTGTTTACACCCAGTCCCACCAAAAATCGGGATATTTTCAAAAATCGGCGGAAAGCGAGACAGTCCTTCAAAAAGCGGGACTGTCCCGCAAAAATCGGGACGTGTGGTGACTTTTAGCTAGACGCATTTCCGAAGAACGTTTTCCCGATCGAAGGCTACCAGCCAGAAGAACATTTGTAGAAGGTAGGAAACTTCCAAAATCTTGAGAGTATTGTTATTACTAATACATATAACTTTAACTTTAAGTAATTTAGGAGGATTGTTTTTTTTTGTTTATCGCATCGCTTTAAATAAGTGACTGTGACTAATAATCGTAGATATTGGTGGTGTGTTTCATCACGTATCGGTAAGTCCTGTATTTTTTTAGAGTAAATGTATTGTACTAAAAGCGTTATTAAATAAAAAACATTAGCCACAACAATTGTGCAAAACTTTTCAGTCATTTAAGGCATAATTTTCAACAATTATCTTACCAACGTCTAACAATTCGATGAATCATTTGCTGTCCTCGTGCACTTGTATCCCTGTTGCAAAATGTTTGAGAACATTTAATTATTTATTATTCGAACTTTCTTGCTTATAATAATGCAAGTAATCACCTCCTAAAGTTACGAACATTATTTTCCCAACACCCTGTAAACATGCGGTCACTACCGATAACAAAATTCTTTGATTTACAAATTTAAAAGAAAAGTACCTTTTGCATTTTGATACTGAGAAATTTCTTGTAACACTTCAGCTGTAGGAAACGGACAAAAGACTCCACCCTAATAATTGCAGCATCATTTACTCCTATCGTCTGTCTTTCTTTCGCCAATGAATAATAATGTTTTCCAGAAGTGAGTAATACTCGTTTAACTTTTGAAGGCTCGATTGTTGTGTCACCTACATCAGTAATTTAAATTAGAGGTTTAATAGTCTAAGATCCGGATAGAAAGCGACCTGCACTCATCTGTTTACCGGATTAAAAACTATTTTATATTAAATATAGTATTTAAACAAAGGTATTGTTACCGGGTTGCTTAAAAAACTATGATCAAGGCTATATTTAAATTAAAAAAAATAAGCCCAAAGTTTTTGTGAGTATTATAAAAAAATTTAACTTTACATGGCATAAAATTTTTTTATCTCTTTAATTTTATAAATAAAGCGATGGAAAATTGTTAACATTAAAAAAAATTATTAAAACTTTTTGTACAATCTGTATTATTTAAACATATATATATATTTTGTTAACTAGCCTTAGAATGTATTTTAAAAGAAAAGGAGATGCCCTTTATACAGAGTTGTCAAAAATTATGAGTTTTTTTAAAATTTAAATATAGCCTTGACCATAATTTTTTAGGCAACCCTCTAGAAATACACGTGTTTAAATACTATATTTAATATAAAATAGTTTTTATCCGGTAAACAGATGGGTGCAGGTCGCTTCCTATTCGGATCTTAAAATATAAGCATTTTAGTAATAATATTTACATAATACTTGCCTATAACGGGTTTGAAATATGTTCCTTTTGACATATCACCAAACTTTGAAATACATTCTGGTGCCCTCAAAAGTGTCTTTGGGGTAATAATTATTAATGGCTTTCTAAAGTTTCTTACCATCTGAAAGATAAAAACAATCTTTAAGTGCTATTATACAGGGTGTCCCAACTCTATTTATAAACAAAATAAATTCGCACCTGTACAAGAAGCAAACATAATCGTTAAATAAAAAATATTTACTTGAATACACTCTTTTAATTGACAGTACTCAGCTGTCTCAAAAACAGAGTTTTTATTGTCAAGTAGGTTTTTTTTAATGGAACCACCTATCTATTTTAAAAATTTTGACTATTAAATTCTACATTAAAAATGTATTACTCAGTATACGTCAATTATTGCTGGTTATTATACGCTTATATACTCATGAACGATAAAAAGTAAAGAAAGAAAATATAATTTTGGTTTAAATTATTTTTGAATGATTCTGTCACTGTCAGAGTGACAAATAATATAATAACCTGTCATTAATTACCTTCCATTGTAAGAGCTACTAATAGGTAAGTCAGCTTTTAGTTTATTTTAGATACATATTTACTACTATAAACCTAAAAACCAGCCATAATTGACGTATTGCTGTTTTTTAGTGCAATTTAGTAAATGTGTCTAAAATAAACCAAAATGATGACATACCTATTAGTAGCTTTGACAATGAAAGGTAATTAATTACATGTTATTGTAATATTTGTCATTTTGACAGTGACAGAATTATTTGAAAATAATTAGAACCAAAATATTTTTTTTCTTTATTTTAAATTTATAGTATATAGCATACTGCTAATACCTCAAAACCAGCAATAATTGACGTATAGTGTGTTATATATTTTTGATGTAAAATTTAATACAGAATCAAAATTTGTTAAACTATAGAGGGTGTTACATTTAAAAAAACTCACTTGACAATAAAAATTGTGTTTTTGAAACACCTTGTATAGTAACTATTACTGTCCATAAACAGAGTGTATAAACATTTTCTATTTTAGGTTTATTTTGTATCTTGTACATGAACGGTTATTTCGTGTATAAATAGAATTGGGGCACCATGTCTTTCGACATTCGGCTATCAAAAATTTATTTTTTTAAAACTCCTGATCCAGGAGTGCCATGATTAAGCAAAAACGGTTTATTTTAAGTCAAGTGGCGGGAAAAATTAAATTAATCGACTTTTGTTTCTTACGATTTCTCAGGGCCGGTTAAGGTTTGCAAAATCTATTTATAGTCATAACTAGTTTTCTTTAATGGAACTAGGGTGGTCCATATTAGCATATGAAAGAACATTTTATTCCGAATAATTTGGTACCAGATAGGCGGTATTTCAAGTCAGACTTCTTCTACAAAACACATAATAAAATTCATAATGTTGTTTATAATTCAATATTATCATTTAATATAATGGTTACTTTAAGAATTATTACTCGTATATTACATGCTGACAAACCCATCCCGAAATACCGTCCTTGTGGTATCAATTTATTCGCAATAAAATACTCTTCTAGAGTATGCTAACAAGCCACTCTATTTCCTTTAAAAAAAAGGTTTATGACCATAAATAAGATTTTGCAAATTTTGATTTCGCCCTGAGAAGTCGTAAAAAACAAGAAGGCGATTAATTTCATTTTCCCAAGGCTACTTGACTTAAAATAAATCGTTCTTGCTATTATTATGACACTCTGGATTGGAATTTAAAAAAATAAATTTTGACAGCCAAAATGTCAAAAAATGAGGTGGCATTATATTTAGAATGTCATATTCTATCAAAAATGATTAAATATACCGGTCGTGCCATTTAAAATTTGAAATTAGCAGTCATTACCGGTTAAACCGGATGTTATCGGAAAAATGTACGCATTTTTGGGTTTTAATTAAAAAGTAAAATTTAAAAACGCACAATGATTTTTTAAGTCATTTCGGTGGTTTTTGAGTTGATTCTTTGTTAGGTGTGGTCTACTTTAAAATCAGAGGAGCCCCTAAAAAATTATTAAGAGATATTGAATAAAGGCTTATAACATAAAAAAATAATTTTCATTCTTGAGAATTGAGTGTCTTTAAGAACTTTGAAGCTTATATTATTTATATAAAAGGTTGTGAAAAAAAGCTGTGTACTAATAATAGGTATGTTCCAGCAGGCTGTCAGAAATGTTTGCAACCGTTCGGATTCTGCGCACGTCAGCAGTTCCAGCAGTGCCATGTTTGTAACATTATACAATTGTTTGTTGTTTCAGCAGTAGTTTTAAGATATTAAAAACATGTTGGAAACTGTTTGAAAAGTTTGCAGACTTTCTTTAAATATTACTGACAATTTGTAACATAACCTTTCTTGTATTTACGTATAAGCAGTACGCACGCCTTGTTTATTTTTCGTTCCAGCAGAAAACTGTTGCCAACATTTCTGACTAATGTTTGTAACAATTTCTGCGTTTTACGATTGTTGCTAACATGTTTCCAACATTCTGCTGGAACAAACCTAATATGATTCAGATATAGATTTCTTGCTAATATGCATATCTTTCATGGTACAAAAAAATGTTTTTATGATAAAATACGTAATTTTAAAAGTTGCTAATATTAGGAGGAACCACCAAGAGTTCGAAAATATGCTTTTTCTACGAGTTGTACTTTTTTCTTATCAAAATAATTCCTTAATTTTCGTTACAGATAGCATAAAATACTTTTTTTTAAGTTACATAAATATAAACATTTTTAAAATTTGACCTCGGTATAATACCTTACCATGGTATCACATTGTCTTGTATTGTTGACTGACGAAATAATGCATTCTGGAGGTAAGAAAACGTATTGAAAATATGTAGATATTCGTCCGATCGGATAATTTTTTTCGGCTACTCTGTGGCAAAATTAATAAAGTCAGTGCGCTTTGCCGGTCTAACAACAGTAAATTTTAAAATAAATATGTCTGTATTTTTTAGTTTTTAGGGTTTTTTACCGATAGAAATATTATGAGAAAGTATAAAATTTACCTGACGTCTAAGCAAATGAAAATACTGTGCTGGAGTACTAGGCTGACAAACTTGCATGTTAACATTGTCACCGTCAACACCATCCTCTCTGGAATCTGTAAGTTGCAGGAAACGTTCTATTCTGGCAGAGCTGTGTTCAGGACCAGCGCCGTCATATCCATGGGGAAGCAAAACTGTTAAGCCACTTTGATATATCCATTTGGCTAAAAATTTGTGTATGAAATGTAATAACTATAGAGTGTATTCCAAATAAAACGAAAGACCTTAAATAATTACCTTAATTGTATAATTATTAAAATGTCTCAAAAAAAAACTTTTATTAATAGGAGTGCACATTTTTGTGCCAAAATTTATACTCGTTTATACAGGGACGGATCCAGAAATTTATCTTAGGGGGAGTGCAAATAATAAATATTTTTTTATGGCACACAAACCTAAATTTTAAAAAAAACATTCAAACAAAAAGCCTAAATTAAACTTATCTAATAATTAACAAAGAAGTTAACAAACGTTTAAAAAACAAAAGAGCCTAAATTAAACTTTATCTAATAATTAACAAAAAAGTTAACAAACGTTTAAAAAACAAAAATAAAAATTTAAAAAAGGAACTAAAACAACAATTCTTAGGTATCTTAAAATGGCCACTACCAGTTGTTTCCGAGAAAATTTCCTCTAAATATGGTAACTGGTAAATAAGTATCGTCATAGGCTTACACCTTTATAACCTTTTAACAAGTAGGTAAGCACGGCACCTTAGTAACATGTAGGTAAGCACAGCACCACTGTAAATGCAATTTTGGATTCATTTTTAGTGTTGGCAGCTACTTATCAAAATTATTCACGCCTTCACCAACTACATTCAAGGATTTGCCATTTAGAAGTATATAGAAAAACATCCTATGAAACTTTTTCATACGTAAGAGCGGCAACTGAAACATGTTTTTACCATTGCATAGAAATCAATAAAAACAATTTTGAGAATTTTGTAAAAAAATGTCCTTTATACCTACAAATTATTTTTCTGTAATTGGGTTAATAATAATAAACCAATATTAATTGAGTAAGATAATTGAAATAGTTTGGCAATTTCGAAACTGATTTTGAAAAACTAAAAACGAATAAAGAATAAATGTGAAACCCTTTAAGATAGATATGAGTGTCAATATATATTGAGCAAATTCACCAAAAAAATATTTTAAAAAACCAAGTGGACGATTACAATAGCATCTTAACACATTTGGTGTAGTCCCATGTTTTTTGTCGCGCTTGTGCTTGTTCACGCGGGGCGGCCTTGTCGATCACCGGAGTACAGCAGCAAGGAACGGATGGGTGACCGGGCACGCGATATTTTGCTTGGGCGTAGTCGACCGAGCAGCAACCATGCTAAGTTATGGAATGAAAGGTGTGTGAATAAGAAGGAGTAGGGGTCAGGGCACAATAAGCCTTAAGGCTGCAGTGCACCACCTAGGGGGCGACAGTCAAAGCATTGGTGGGATGATCCCGAAAGGGTGGTAAAACCAACCAACCAACCCATGTCCCACTTTTTAGATTTAAAAAAAACACAAAAATACTAACTACGCCCTTAATATTTAGTATTAGTTTTTACCTTCTCCAGTGCTAATAAATGTATCAAATATAATTTGAGCCCCATTGAAAAAGTCTCCAAACTGAGCTTCCCATATAATCAGATTATTTGGGTTTTCAATACTCATTCCATACTCATACCCAAGAACAGCTTCCTCTGATAAAATACTATTTGCAAGTTCTAGAAATGCCGTCTGCTTCGGATGAATATTATTTAAAGGAATGTAAATACTGTTAGTTTCTTGATCTACCAACATCCCGTGACGTTGAGAAAATGTCCCTCTTCCAATGTCTTGCCCACTTATTCTGACATTGTGACCTAAAACATAGTGTTGTAAACTAAAGTAAAAAAGATAAAATGTTTGCAAGTCACAGAGATAAATCTAATAACTTCAAGAAACATATTATTTAACAAACTAGAAAACGACACCAAAACCAAAAAAAATTTTTCTAAACTTTTTGTCAATCATAATAAAATATAGCCTATAGCATTCTTGAATTGTGTAGCTTTCTGATTATGAAAGAATTTTTATGATCGGTTCAGTATTTTCGAAAATTATCCCTTACAAACAAACAATCAAAGTTACAAATTTTACCTCTAAAATTTACTAAAAATAAGTAAATTTGTTGCTTTTTTCTTATGTATTTTTATATATAAAAAAAAGAAATCTGCATCAGCAGAAAATGGCCCGCGTAACAGGCGAGCATTCTACCACTTGACCACCGATGCTTATACACGTAGTTATAAACTTAACCTCTTTAAATTATTAGTACCTATACAGCGTGTCTTCAGAAGTTTTAACCAGATGGGATATTAACTTTACGAAAAAAGTGCCCCTACATAAAAAGTCCTGCTTAATGAGAAAATACATTTTAACAAACTTAACTGTATGTATGGCTTAAAAAGACTTGATTCCAAATTAATATAAAGGATATTTCTTAACTACGATACGAAACTTTAAAGAGTGGTTTCTTATGTCATTTTATGGAAAAAAGTTCCTATAAACATATTATGTCCGGAGTTGCTTCGTTTCTGAGATACAGGGCGTTTCAATTTTTTAAAAAGTCGGTATTTTTATAAAAATCTTAAAAACTCTTACCGATTTGGTTAAAATTTGGTACGTTTGTTTGATATTATAAGGCGCTTGTAAAGCTCTTACTAGATTGACTATATGGGGTCCAACGGCATCTCAGAGAGAAACATGTACGCCACTGGATTTTTATGGAGATTTGTTTTTTTTCTGTAAAGCAACCAAAAATACAACTTTTCAGTTTTGCATATTTCTTTCGCATCTGGCTTAGTAATTAAGATATTCATAAAACATTAATTTAAAAAAAAAATAACGGCATTTACCTTAGAAACAAAGCAACTTTGGACATATGTTTATAGAAACTTCTCTTTATAAAAAGACGTAAAAATCCTCTTTTAAAGTTTCTCATCGCAGTTGGAAAATAGGAAATACCCTGCATTTTAATCTGGAAAAAGTGATATTTAAGCTACCCTGTACAACCCACATACAAATATTTTAGTGGAATTGTATTTTCTCATCAGGCAAGACTTATGAGGACCTTCTTTTCGTAAAGCTAATAATTAAAAAGTGTTCCATTTGGTAAGAACTTTCAAAGACACGCTGTAGATTGATATACGTTATGTCATTATTTTTCCTTGAAGTTTTTGTTTAATCATAATAAAATATAGCCAACAACACTCCTGAATAGTGTAACTATCTGATTGTGAAAAAAATTATAATATTTACCTTTTTATAATATTAGTATTGAAAAATAAAATTAAGCGACTTGGCAACGTTGCAGTTGCAAATTTAGAACATAATGACATTTCATAACCAAGTTTTGCTTTCTGTTGTTACGGTTGATATTAAATTTTTTAATGATTTTTTATGATTTCCGGGATAAATGTGATAAAAAATAAGAAAATAATTAGGCTACAACTAGTGTTAAGCGTTTAAGTGGTTGCCATAATGGATTTCGTTAAAAAATTCAGCAATGAAGCAAAACGTACGAAGTCAGTTTTGGTTTATCCGCAGTTCCAGTCTAAAAAACGAAGAACTTACGCTTTATGGTTATAAATAAAGTTTCTCGAAACACTGACTATTATCCTGCTTTGTGTTATTTAGGTTGTCAGACAATAATGCCTGATATTTTTCGTGAAATTTAATAACTAATCAATTTATGTAAATATTCTTCGCCAAATTGAATCTAGATACCCATTTTTATCAGCTGTTTGACCGAATTGCAACACTGTGCTCCTGAATTTGAATTCCCAATAGATTTATACAAAATGGTTGTTTAGATCTTTACTACCCTTAAAAAATCACATCGTGTATTTTTCCTTTTTTGTGACGGTTGCTAGGGTTATTTTCACTTTATTTTACTTTTTGTTTACTAAAGTAAACCTAACTTCACAAAATCGTGGTGATAGGCTCGTTTTTGTTTTACCATGCATATTTAAAAGGCATATAACAATATTTTAATTTACCTTCAAATAAAAGGGATCCTATAGCCAAGGCTTCAGCAGTTGACCAATCAATATTAAGGCCCTCGGCAATTTTTGAAAGACGGTTTTTAACATGCCCCCTTAGTATAGTTGGATGTATTTTCTAAAAATACAGGATTTTTAATTTAATTGTTTGATCTAATTAAACTTTACCAACTCATACAAAATTGTCCGGAAATTTCACTGATTTTTCTCCAATAAATGTCATTAAATCAACATCTATACCAGTATCCCATACAGAAACGACTTCCTCTGCTTGTGATATCCCCTTCCACTGGGCTTTGAAATAAACGTCCTAAAAAAATATTCTTTTTAATATGGATTGTGGAGGGAGGATAACCATCTGAATGTTTTAAAAAGTGTCCGTCGAAAGGAACAACTTAAGGTGGCGCCACAGTAGCCAGAGGAGATTTTTAAACCAATGACCATGAATTATTAGAGTGAGATACAAAATGAAAAAGGACAGATAGATACAAAATAAAAAAGGAAAGAAATACCAAAATCCCTCCACTGGCTACTGTGGCGCCATCCCAACTTGCTACATTCTGATGGCCACTTTTTCAACTTGTCCGCCATAAAAGATGGTTATCCTCCCCTCCACCATCCATATTTTTTAATTATGTGTCAGGACATATTTTAGTAGGTTTTCCTAAATTTTCTTAAAATATCACAATTTTAAAAATATAATAAATTGTAAAATACTTTTGGTTTCCAGTCTTCAGAAGCATTTAATTCTTCATTCAACCAATCAAAATGCTCGTCGTATATGTCGGAACATTGTTTTTCAGTCATTATACCATCATTTACCAATTTTTCGGCATACAGATCAGGTACAGATCTAAAAATAAAAGCGCTATTGTAGAGGAAGTATATCGGGTGACACAGGATGTTGTTACCCCCCATGTTATTTTAATGGAGACCAATTTAAATTTAACGGAACCTATTATTATAGCATAAGTTAAAAAAAATCTTATTATAAACTCAAAATCACTTCACCTGTTTAACCGGAAGTACATCCCATAAACTTTTTATTTCAATTACAAGCGCCTACTTTTTTTCTATATTTGTATTCTATATGAACTTTCCTTTTTAATAATATATTATACAGAGTGTGTCTTTTTAAAATGGCGGCCTGAAAATACTTTTAAATACCGCCATTATTTCTGCTTTGAATATATTTTTTTGCTAGTAAGGTACGGAAATAAAAAAATGCCTATTTTACTATCACAGGTAGTAAATATATTTCATTTTCTTGAAAATAAACAATATATTGTGACATGTCAATAAAAAGATATTTTAGTGTAGAATTTCAAAATAAAATAATATGGGGGTGTTTCCATTTAAAATGTTTGGAAAATTCTGAATTATCTCTCATTAATCACATGAAAAACTGAAATTACGAAATGAAAGTGTTTTATTAAAGGAAATAGATTATAACACTCTCTGCAAAAGTAAAATAGGCATTTTTTAAATTTTGCATCCTTCTTAGCAAAAAATATATTTAAAACAAAAATAATGGCGGTACTTGATTTTCTTTAATAGTCTCTCTGGCCGCCATTTTGAAAAGAAACACTATATCATTGAAAAGAAATTTCATATAGAATACAAAAATACAATTTAAAATAACAAAGTTTATGGTACTTCCGGTTAAACCGGAAGTAATTTTGAGGTTATGATAATAACAAAAAGTGTCAATGTAAGCTATAAAAATACTGTAAAATTTTGATTAGACTCTCTTAAAAAATAAAAAAGAATTGGGGGTAACAACATGCTGTGTTACCCGGTATAGTGGCACTTATTTACTATCAGCCTTACACCCTACAGTTCACCTGCACGGGTAGGCCTGATCGTGTATTAAATGGACCGGGAGACCATAATGTAATTATTATTATTTTTTTAAATTTAATTCCTTTGTCTCTCTTCTCTAATAAATTAATGTTACCTTCTTGAATTTATGATGGAATACAATGCTGGGTTTGTAAAAGTAGGATCATCCATTTCATTGTGTCCCCATCTTCTAAAACAATTCATGTTGATAAATATGTCTTTCCTAAACTTTCTTTGATAATTAAACGCCAGCCTAGTCGCCTTTAATACTTCCTAAAAAACTTTGAATTATTATATTATTTCTTTATTTTCATGACGAAAATTATCAATGGCAAAATTGAACAAAAAAAAATATATAAAATTACTTTACAACAATAATAATTTACATAATAAATGCATAAAGTGATATTTTTTTAGAATGGAAGATTATTATTGTATGGGGTGTTTCAGAACTATGGGATCAAACTTCTAGGGGTTATTCAGTGCAACAGTAGAAAACATTTAAGTATAACTAATCATGTCCGGAAGTGTCACTACGACACTACAGCCTTAAGACCTGTTTAAAAAGCAAAAACTATATGTATTAAATCTTATTTAGGCAATTCATTGTTTCTCTAAATTTTAATGCGTTTTAGGGCCGTAGTGCCGTATTGAGACTTTTTCGGACATAGGTCCATATACTTAAATGTTTTCTACTGTTGCACTGAAAACACTTAAAAGTTTGATCTCATAGTTCTGAAACACCCTGTATTATTAGACAGCATGCCTCTTTAGGCGAGTTCGGCTATCCCATGAATAAAAAGACAGTTTATGCGTGTGTTGTATAAAATATTTTTACAAATGCTATTGGCATTGCAGGAGAAATATAATTTTGCAAAATTTGGGATTTACTTTTGAATCTTAACTAGACACGCGCTAGCGTCAAGCCAAATTCAAGCGCGCCGACCGTACCCTCCATAACTCAAAACCTATTTAACGTGACATGAAACAACGTAAGTTTATTTATATTCATAAGGACAACTAGAAGCTCAAATTTCATGAAGCTTGCTCAAAGGTTTATAAAGATATGAAGATCCAAAAGTCGTCAACTTTCCACTGACTGACTGACATGCCGGGTATCACAGGTTCCTCCCTTTTACCTTTAAGATAGAAAAATGAAATTTGGTATGTTATTAATACTAAAAACTAAAAATTAACTTTTTCCGCAAATTCAAAAATAACAATTTTCTTTACCAAAGTATTTCTGGTTTTTGGTGTGCATCCCATAAGTCACTTTTTAGATTTAAAAAAAATGAAATTTCTTGGTGCGGCCTTGGCCATTAAAGTAGGTAAGGGCTTAATAGCTCAATTAGAAAAAATAGTTTTTATTTATTTCTTGTTGATGAGTGAAGATGTAATAAAAAATAATATTTAACAGGCGGTTAACTATCGGATTTTTGACTAAATCTATGCCATTATCTAAATACCTCTGGATAATCTCCATTCACATGTATCACAGGAGCCGAAACAATTTTTGCCAAATCTGTACAATATCGGGAAGATCTTCCTCGATCAGCTGGTGTGGTAAAACCAACTTGGTTATTTACTACTAAATGAATGGATCCACCAATCTCAAAATGAGGAACTCCACTTAGTTCTAAACATTCTTGGTTTATTCCTTGACCTATAATGGCTGCATCACCATGAACCTAAAAAAAAATCCATAAAAAAATAGGGAACAATCAAATCAAGAAATAATGACAAACTTGTATATTCATAATTTTATTGCTCCAACTTGACGATTCGCCATATGCCCCATCTTTGTTCATCATTTGCTTAGCCCTAGTTTTTCCCATAGATACTGGATTTACAGCTTCTAAGTGAGAAGGATTGTATAAAACTGATACATGTACACATTTATTTTCATTGAAGACTAAATCCGTAGAAGATACTAAAAAAATTAAAAATAGATATTTTAAAAATCTGTAGAGAACGTCCAATTATAACAATTAATTCCTTTAAGACTTAACTTACTTATATGACTTAACACATCACCAGAACATTTATATTTTTCTGGAAAATCTGGATTTCCCCGAAGCTTGTGGAACATCTGTGCCGGTGGATAATTTAGTAGTCCTGTTAATAGATTTAGACGGCCTCTGTGGGGCATTGCAAGTACTATTTGCTCAATGGTATCTGAAAATCATTAAAAAGGTGGGTAAAGATCAGCCCATCCTAGCCACGAGAATTAAAAATTACCATCAAAATTAATTTAGAATGTCTATGTATAAGAACTGTAGGTTTTGGCATTTACATTTTTTCGAAAGTAAAAAAATAAATAGCAAATCACATATAACGGCAATCAGACTTGGTATAGTATTTGTTGAAATTTTGTTATTTTGAGTGAATTTTCTAATTTGAAACTAAAAAAAAACTAACAAGCACTGGACGCACTAAGATTTTCTTTAGTCGTTCCAACACCACAGTGAATAGGCTTCTAAGCAGCATTTATTTGTTTTTGGCGCGTCCATTGCCTAACAGATGTTTTTAGTAGAAAATTATGAAAATCATTTAACATAATATTTCAACAAATATACCAAGTTTGATGGCCGTGTTATGTGACTTACTATTTATTTTTATACTACTTCTGAAAAACTGTAAAGATCAATTTTAATAAAAACTTTTAATTAATCGTGACTATAATGGGCGAAAAATGGCTGATCTTTACCCACCTCCCTTGTAATAATAATTCACGAAAGCGTTACTTAACCATGAAACTTCAGCGCCTACGCCGTCGTCAACGCCAAAGACAAATTTAATACATCTTTAACGCTTTTGATCAAATTGGGGTTGGTAAGTTGCATATTTTATGGTAATATTCTTTCCTATTTTATTTCATATATAGGGTAAGTCTTATTCAATGCTTAGTACAGAGATTGACTTGAAGAAATCGCCGCAGCTAGAGCGATAGTTTGGGGACAAATTGTAGTGTTTAAATCTTGGTTTTAATCACCTTCTTTTTTTTTTTGAAAGAAGCATAGATTACTTGATAATAAAAAAACATTTTTACAAATTGTTTTTTTCGTGTATCCTTCGATACTTCTTACCTTCTGCTGCCAGTTGAAAAACTTCACTAAAGAACCCCATCATGCTTTCAGCACCCTCACCGCCATATCTTTTAACACTGGAAAATTTTTTTGCTAAAAAATTGTCAAATGCTTGCGATCTAATTAGTTCTTTAGCTAAAGATATTTTAACTGATTTATCGAGTTCTTCTTTGGTTAAGGTTTCAAGCCCTAATGCAAACCATTCTCTTTCTTCTTCAGTCTACAATCAAATAGTTTGGAGATTAATTAATTTTTACCTTACCAATATATGAAATTTAATAATATATTTTATACTATTACATATTTTTGTAGCAAGAAAAATTGATTCTTACCTCTAGATGTTCAAATTCTGCCGTCAAATGATTACAGTACACATTATTTAAGTATGTAATAGCTTCTTTTAAAGTAATTTGTCTATTTGATAAATTAATAATACCATCTTTTATATAAACAACATCGCCTGCATCTTTTAATCCATATCTTTTTAAATCTAATTCATTAGCTTCACTAAAAAAAATACGTAAATATAAACAATCAACACAATAAAGATAATAATATGTATAATAATAAAAAATTAAAATAATGAAATGTTGAGAGTGAAACAAAAATAATATCATAAAGTTTTATTTTACTCCCAATCACAGAATTCTTTTACATTTCACTTATACAGTGAGTCCACGAAGTTTTTAATAAAATTAAAAAATATTTAAATAGGTTTATTAACTTTATTAAATGACTAGTGTAATGAAAACTGGCCGAGTCAAATCTAACCTACTTTAAGATCTCAAACATATTAGGATTTTGTACCGAACTTGGAACTCATTTAAATCTCCATTCTTTTTGCGGCGAAGCCCACAGCCAAGCATATTTTTAGTATTGAACTTGGCTCACCCTTTTCACATTTATGTTTTTGGTGGGATATACAGTGTGTTTCACAACTACAGTATCAAACTTTTAGGGGTTATTTAGTGCAACAGTGGAAAATATTTGAGTATAGGGACCCATGTCCGGAAAAGCGTTACTTAGGCACTACGCCCCTAAGACGCGTTAAAATTTAGAAAGACGGACCTAAAATTGTTGCCTTTTGTACATAAATCATCACAACAATTGTTTAAAATATCAATGTCAATTATTTTATTTTTTATTTATTATTATTTTTTAAATTAATTTTCTTATTTATTTATTTTTTTATTTAGTAATAATTGTTGTGATGACATTATGTACAAAAGGAATAAATTAATTGCATTAAATCCTATTTAGGCAAATCATCGTCTTTCTCAATTTTAATGCGTTTTGGGGCCGTAGTGACACTTCTTTCCGGACATGGATCCCTATACTCAAATATTTTACTGTTGTACTGAATAACTCCTAGAAGTTTGATCCCGTAGTTCTGAAACACCCTGTATACTTGGACAAATCTACAAATACTTACTCTGGATTTTGAACAAAAGCCATTGGATTGATTTGTGCATATTTATGTCCATGTGTTCTGTAAGCAGTAACAAGCCTATAAAAGTTACTTAGTTCACATCTGTTTTGTAAAATATTATCTGGAACTAAACATCAATGATATTTAAAACATCGATATTACACCATTATTACTTGTCTTATATTTTATTTGACATTGCAATTATCAAATTGAAATATTTGTATTATTATTTCAAAAAAAAAATTATAAACAGAGTAATACAGGGTGTCCAGTAACTATACCGACAAACTTTATTGGCGATTTCAGGGCCGCCGAGAAGGCGGTACAAATTACCGGGGTCCGACTAAATTGGGCCCCCGTGGGGGATGAAAGGATGAAAAATGTAAATGGAACAATAAAGTGAGGAGGGTTCTTTCTCTTTAACTTTTCAAATTTTTAAGGGCAATTTTTAAAAGTAATGTAAAAAATATTACTTGTGGAGTGCTCTTTACCTTTTTTAGTGTGATTTTTTTGGTTAATTAAGGCCCGTAACTTTTACTTGTACCGGGGCCCGGCACGGCTCTCGGCGGCCCCGGATGTATCTACAATTAAAAATAAGACCAAACTTTATATAAACATTGAACATACGTCCTAAACGTCTTAGTTCTTGAACTACAGGTGTTAAAAATGTTTAGAAAGTTATGTTTTTTTATAATAACTTTTATACCAATATGGAGAATCTTAAAAAAAATTGTAGTCGTATTCTATTTATCAAAAGACAGTTTTAAACATACAAGAAAAAAATAAATTTTCACCAGTGTCGTCCATGCGAGGGGTTATGCAAAAATAGTTTTATTGGAAAAATGGCACGCCACTGCTTTTTTCTTAAAATAAAAATATTTTTCGCTTCCCGTTTAATTTTGAACAATTTTGATCTCGACTTGTTTTATTAAATGTACGGTTTTCGCGTAAGTAAATACAATCCCTTCTTGGGCATGGTTATATTGCTATAGAATTCTACAATGCTTAGTGGTAGTGTGACGGATAGACATGTTAAAAGTACGACATATCACTTATCTTTGCTTAACCAATCATAATACAGTGCTTGTCTAAATTCAGAACCCTCCTCCTAACTTTGGAATCGTTTGACATTTTATCATGAAAATTTGAAGACTTTAGAAGACAACATAAACCAAATTTAAGAGTAGGGCGCCCTTTTGAAAAAAAAAAACTTAAAAGGAGGATCACATCGTTTTAAAGTTTCTGACGAGTACTTATTCAGGTAATTTTCAAAGTACCACCATTTTGCAGAGAGTAAAGGTATTGACTTTATTATCTGGGGTTATAAAGTACTCGTCAGGAGCTTTATAATGATGTACCACAAACACCCCTTTCTATTTATTTTTTTACAAAATGGCGCCCAGCCCTCAGTTTGACATTTATATCTGTCATTTCTTGCCTAAAATTTGATTTATGTTGTCCTAAAATTCATAAATTTTCATGAAAAAATACCAAACAATTTAAAAGCTAAGAGGGAGGTCCTGAAATTTTTACAAGCACTGCATAAATTAAAAGTTGTAACTAGTTGTACTAATGTATTACTTTAATTAATTGTTTTCTTAAAAAATCAATTTGTTTCAAAAAACGAATAAAAACATAAACTATTTATTACTGTAATATTAGAAAGAAGATCATGCCAAGAAATAGTACTAATTTATTTACGCGAAAACCATACGTAAAATAAAAAAAGTCAAGGAATCAAATTTGTTCCAAATTACACAAGAATTAAAGAAAATAATGTTAACGTATAAAAAGACAGTGGCGTACCATTTTTTTAAAATATTTACCCTTAAGCCTTCATGGACGACGTTGGTGAATGTTTTTTTATGCATAGGAGATGTCTCCAATTTTTTTGAAAATATCCAAATTGGTATTGAAGTAATAACATACCTACTAAAAAAACGATATTTTTTAAAATTTTACCACCCTGTAGTTCAATTCCTAGGACAAGTTGATAGAAACATTTTTTCTTATTTTTTATTGTAGAATCGCCCCTTAAAGTTAGTCGGTAGAGTTACTGGACACCCTATATATACAATTTTCGTGATATTACTTTTTGAAAATCAAGAGTATTTCATTAGAAATTAGAAAAAATCTAGATAGATAGTGAAAAAATGTATTTCTTTCCAATAATTAAGCTAAACAATGGTTGCTCCATAAAAAAACTAGTAAGATATAAAGGGTGTTATATTTTACTCTTAATACATATAATATATGGCAAATAATCCGAAAATGTTTGCATAGTAAAAATTGCAAAACTTTTATATTTACGTTATTAGTTTGACCTGACCAACGACAACCTGACCTACATTACCTTTCTATGCCTCTTATACATATTATATGTTAAATTTCATTTTATGTATGTCAGTATAAATTTGGAATCGACGCTATTTTATAATGATAAATATGTATTAGGTATATATCACTCACTGTATCGAAGTTACTTACTTCTAAAATTAGACTGTGTTTTTCTTTTGTATCCAAATACACCATCATCACTTTGATAACATCTAACCAAAGTTTTCCTCACTTTAAAATTTTTGAGTAATAAAGAACTTTCAGTACTACACGTTCTGCACAAATTAAAATACATGGTAATTTATTAAAATCAGACAAGCAGTATGAGAATTAAAGGCTAAAAATACACTGTCACTAAGTATTGCCGCATTCATTTCATTTTGTAAACAATCTGTTGACCCCCAAGTTAATTGTTTAAGTAATAGTGAATGTTTGTAATATTTTATCACATATCTTCGTAAAATTGATAAGAGATATTTAATAATCTAGCTACAAAAATTAAGAAACTTTTTCATATTTTTATATACTGTGTGACAAAAGTTATGATTGGTACTTTCTTTTGAAAACGGTTGTTTAAAAAATGGGTCATAATAATTTATGTAGTAAAGAAATGTTAAAAAATTTAACAGTTAATGCTTCAGAAAGAATAAAAAAGTTCATGTAAACATATACATCAATTGCGAAGAACCAATTCTAAAACGGTATTTACCAATCGGTTATGTTGACGTTTAAACAATGTATTATATGTCAAAGTTGTCACCAATTATTACCGCGGTTATAATTGGTTGTAAGCGTGTGTCTGAGTAAGCTGGCGTCTTAAAACTGGTTTATAACAAAACCTAAATGGCAACCATCAAAATATTAAATTGTATTACAAAAAATTGTGATTTTTGATCAAAAATAAAATACCTGTAATATAGAACGGAAGCTTTCAAGACCTTGGTCAACGGAGGAATCTCGGTTTTGATGGACTGCGTCAAATTACTCTTCCCTTGGGATCCAGAGCTTATTCAGTGTTCCAATCTCGCAGAGTAAAGATCCCTGAAGATGCCTCGTGCAATTGATGGCGAAACGTCGGTAAACTATTTTAATTTGACGCGGTCCAGACCCAAGAACCAAGACTCCTTCCTGTAGTTTTGATAATCTCCAACGTTGTTACAAAGAAAAGATATTTAGAAATAAAACAAAGTTTCAAATATCTAAACTTATTCATTTAAATAAAAAATATATATATTTAAAAACAATCGAACAATACTAAATCTTAAACATAAAATTAAACTTTTGTATTTGGTGCATAATTGAATTTAATTCAATCAGTATAATATTGTTTCAAAGCGCTTTTGGTAAAACCATCTTAAGAACTGCTTATCAAGTAGAAGTCATAGATCTGGAGTACTTTAACAAGTCATACAAATAAATTCGCATGACTAACATTTACGCTTAAAAATTTGTTTAAAATCCCTTAAATAGAAAAGTGTTTTAAATAAATTTTAAAATGAAAACTCCAGAACTATGACTCTTGCTTATCAAGTACACTGACATGGCTCTGGTTACTACACGTCATTTATTAAATTACATTAAATTTTGAATGAAACAAAAAAAGATTCCTTTTTTCCTAATAATTTCAGTGCACATAGCCACAACCTCTTCATTTAAGGAAAAAATAGTACACTTTACATACTAAAAACAGTGATTTTATTCACAAGCTTTGCTCATAGGGTTTTATTTCTTCTATTTTTTTTCTCTAGGGGTAACAAAAAAATACTTTAAGTTGTAATACTGCGGTTTTAATTAATTTATCATATTGTATTTAATAAATATGTACTTAACAACAAATCAGCGTTTAATTTCAAAGGACTGAAACGAATATTTGGCAACTTCATGCTCATTTGTAAACACAGCTTTATCTATTCTAGAAGAAGGACTTCCCGTTTTTTGCAGCCAAGTTTTCCTAAAACATAAACTAATCGTTATGAACCAATTTCTTTCTTTTCTTACACTATGCTGCTGCGTTTGAAAACGATTGAAAGTTAAGCTATGCCTTTTACTGCAAAAAAGTGTAAAATAGATAGAATATTGAGTTTTAAAGGGTGAAAATCAATTATTCTGTGCTACTTTAATAAAAACACAAGACCGTGAAACGGTCAAGGGTTTTTTAAAATTATTGTTTATGAAATCATTTGCCAAGGACAATCTTGCAAAAAATATTTGGATAGTTTAGTTAATTTAAATTTGTAGGTCTGGTGGTATACGGCTAGATTATTTCTTGAAAAACCTAATGTAAAGCCAACAACAAAGAATTTTACTAATAACAAAGTTTGACTGAATTTATTTGCTGTATAACAGTACTATACTTGGAGCACTTTATATTGATAATGAATACCTTGTAAGTAACCCCGCTTAATGACTTTTTAAACCAATTTAATACAAATTTTGTTTTGGTGTGTTCCTCAATTTATAGTGACCAAAGTATAGTGATTTTTTGATCACTTATCTAAACAATATGTATTCAAAAAAATGGTGGTGTCTGATTTTTTGAAAATAATTCTTTCAATAATTTTTCTTAAAAATGCCCTAAATAGGTTTTTATAATAAAGTCTTGCTGTACAAGGGCCACTGACATTATATTATTGGTTTTTATAAAACGTCTCGAAAAAATTAGAAATAAAAATTATCCTTTTCGAAGCTTTGTAGGTGTATTTCTTATACAATATTAAATTAATATAATGAAGGGTAATTGTATAGAATGTTGTGGCAACTCCGATTTTGATGAAATTTGGTATAGGGTCGGGATTTTTTTGGGCGCTGATCGCAAATCTGAAGATTTTTTAAACGTTTTGTTCTCAAGATATTCATCATCAAAGATGAAAATCCAACCAACCTTATTTTTACTATATTCGCCCCTCTTTTTGTAAACAATTCTCGATTTAAAGCTAAATTGGGACACAATATTTGATTACAACCATTGAAAAACCCGTTCTTCTATTTATTTTCCCCTTTTTTCCCGTTAAATTAAAAAGCTTTACTTTCAATTTTTTAAATTGCAGTGGCCTTTGGCGGTACTACAGTGGCGGATTTACATATTTGCTGCCTGTAAACTATTAATTCTTGCCGGCCCTAAATTTTGGTTCCTTAGTCTACATTCTCATATGAATGTAAAAAAAAATAGAGAAGTAAAAAGGTCTTTTACTTAAAAATATGTATTTATTATGCAAGGGAAAAGAGCTCTAGATTCTAACTCTAGGTTGTGTTGTCTCCCGACACGAAGCGAAGGGAGACACAAAAGAAATCCGTGAGATAAAATCCAATTTTTTTAGTATACCCAATACACTATTTTTTACTGTGATGGGAAAAACGATGACTAAAAGGTACGCGCACATACGTCGGCATCGGACGGACGGTATGGATCGGAAAAAATGGTTTTAATGAAATTAAATTAAGCAGTGCACCTATGTGCGGGCGATTTGCACCGTATTTAAAATGTTCTGCGAGAATATAGCAACTTGAATTAAAATCCGGCCATTACCGTTTCATATGTCCGATACAGGTCAGAAATTGAGTTATTTGACAAGAATTTAAGCCGATTCCTACCGGGGGTTTTAACCCAGTTGTTTTTATACCGTGGGTGAAAAGGCGCTAACTTTTAACATGTACCCATGATTCGCATGTGTGTGTGTGTGTGTTATTTAGTTTCACCAAAACTATTTTTTCCGATTCGTACCGTCCCGTCCGTCCGATGCCGACGTATGTGCGCCTACCTTTAAATGTTAAAAAAACCATATATTAAACTATATTAAAGCCAGAATATTATTAATCATTTAAAATTTAAAGTTTTTAAACTGGTCGGCTGTTGTATTTGAAACGACAATTAGACTTTGCGTTACCATCGAAACCTTTAAACTTAAAAAGAAATTATTCTGTCAATGTAACTCTGTGATTTGACAGACCTAAATAAAAAATTTGAACTAAAAGTAATTAGTCATATAATAGTTATTTTGAATATAATAAAAGTAAAAAATGTGTGATTGGACTCTTGATATAAAGGAAATATCGAGGGAAATGTGTAATAATGTAACGTAATTGTCTCTAAAGTGGATGCAAGTCCGATTTGGATCAAATTTGGTATACAAGTTTTTTTGGGGAGAATTTCGTGCAAAAAAAGGCGGAAATAAGATAAAAATAAAGTTAGTTTGAAGTTGAACTTTGTTAATGGATATCTCGAAAACAAAACATTATCTAACTAAAAATTTCAGATTTGTGATCAGCGCCCCAAAAAACCCCGGTATATCAAATTTGGTTAAAATCGGAGTTGCCCCACTTTCGAGACAATTACCTAAATTATTCTAAAATTAACTATCTACCTTTAGTTACGTGTATATATGTCCGGGAAAAAAGTATTTACTCTTTTTCATGAGAAAAAAGTAATTTTATAAAGTCACCTTTTAATACCTGTCAACAGGGATAAAAGTTAAATTCTTTTCCGTCACGGGAAAAATATATTTACTAACTGCCTTAATACTTAAATCACGAGCCCTACAATAATATACTCAACCTGCTGGTAAATCCAACACTGCGGTACTGAAGCTTTACAATTTAATAGAAAAAAGTGTAAAATAATTTTAAAAAACAGGATTTAAGGGGTGTAAATTAAATATTGTATGCCATTTTAGCTTTAAATCAAGAATTAAGTGCAAAAAGAAGGGGCAATATAGTGAAAATAATCAGGTTAGTTTGATTTTCTACTTTGATTAGGTATGGATATCGCAAAAATGAAACATTTCCAAAAAAACATCTCAGCACTCCAAAAACCCCTATGTACTAAATATCATCAAAATTGGAGTTGGCTCAACTTTCTAGATAATTATCAACCAATTAACTACCAATAATATAAGGAATAAATTTTATACATGTTCTAGTATTTTTTTTTTTTGGTAATTGTCTAGAAAGTAGGAGCAACTCTGATTTTGACGAAATTTGGCATATGGCGTTTTTGGGGTGCTGATTATGAATCTAAAAGAATTTTTTCGGAAACGTTTCGTTCCCAAGATATCCATCATCGAACTGGAAAATCAAACAAATCTTATTTTTATTAAATTTCCTCCTTTTTGCAATCAATTCTTGATTTTAGGTTGTGATTTTAGACTGAAGTGTTAAAATACACTAATTGATTTTCAAATTTAAAAATCCCATTATCTATTTATTTTAACACTTTTTTTAATTAAATTGCATACCTCCACTTTCAAAGGTCTAAAGTTATGGCGAATGCGCCAGGCAGTGTTTCATGGCTTGCTGCTTTTTTAAAGGGAATCTTCGCAATTTATTTCAAAAAAGGTGTAAAATACTTGAGCCACTTTAACTTTAAATCAAGAATTGTGTTCAAGAAGAAGGGGAATATCAAGGAATGGGAATATAGGAAAAATAAGATTAGTTTGATTTTCCACTTTGATAATGAATATCACAGGAACAAAATGTTTCCAAAAAAATTCAGCCCCCAAAAATCCATGCCATGCCAAATTTCGTCAAAATCGGAGTTGCTCCCAGTTTCTAGACAATTTCCTTTTTTAGTAAGTTATATTCATGGGGTTTATTTATTCCAATATTTTGGTATTTTTATAAAATAAATTTAGGATTTATGGTATTAAAATTAAAATAATATCTCTTAATATTGTTAAAAGGAATAATGCATTAAAAAAAAAACTTACATTTCTGCAACTTTTGTTGGAGTTCCTTCCATTACACCTTTTACAGTATCTTGGTTTGTATTCATACACCAACCTTTAAGTCCTAATGTCTTGGCTTCTTTTTGGGTATACTACAAAGGAAAACAGATCTAGGTGATTTTAGCCTTTAAAAATATACTCACTGAAGTATATTATGTAAACTTAAAGCTTGGTTCTTGTTGTGGTATCCCAGACATTTAGGGATCTACAATTTATGGGAAATTAGATCTTATTTACCTTTCGAAAAAAACACACCTAAAAAGAAAACATATTAAAATTCCTAATATCCACACGTACAAATAATAATATAACCTTGCACTCTTCCAAATACTTCAAAATCCACAGATATTATTCTTTCATTGGAATTCATTTTCCAAATAAAACTTAGACCTATAACAGCCAAAAATGCCAAAAATAATGTTATTAAAGAATTTGGCATGGAAATCAGCTGGTACCCTTTTTAATTTACTTCGTTGTCATAGTTACCATTCTGGGTTGCCGCAATTTCATCAAAAGCAGCAATCAGCAGTAATATTGTGAATTGTCAGTCTTATTTACGTAAAAACCTTTTTTACCACTATGTAATTTTAATATCGGAACTTTGGTTTTTAAAATATTTCTCTAAATTTCTGAACTGAAAAGAAAACGAAAATTTACATGATATGATAAATTCTACTGTTTAATCCCATCCAATGTTGCCGTTCCTTGTAGTTGTCAAACAAAAAATAACTGTTTAACTGGTTGCCTAATGTTAGGTAGTGTTCTGTCATTATCAGCTGGGCAGTTGTCTGCCTGTCACTTGTCCTTGCTGTTTTCCTAGCATTGTTTTTCTCGTTATGAACAGAATTGGCCAATATAATTAGTTCGATTTATAACTCGAAGACAGCAGCAGTTCGCACAGTTCGTGGTTAATTGTGATGTGCGGTATGCTTAATTCATAAAATAAAACATGCTTGACAAAACTTTAACAGACTTTTGGCAATCCGTGGAATATATGTGGATATGCCCTCTAGTACTATGTGCCCTGCTTTTAGTGTTTTTCATGGGCAGGTAAGTTCTTTTCTGTAAAATATTCTTTGCTTTTTTACGAGACAACTAGTCGGCTTATTGAGTAAACTTACCACCTACACAAGGGAGGTGCCTTAGATAAATGACCTTGATCCTCATAAAGTCTTTTGTCCAAGATTTAAAAAGGAGTTAATAGGTGTTTAGCAAAAACCCAGTTTGAATTTAAAGACATGAATAAACTCAAAATTAAAATTTTTCGTTTATTACTTTATGAATTCATTGAACAAAACTAGTGGAATTTGTAGCGGAACTACCCAGTTGATCATTCTCGAGATCTATCTCCTTAAACAACATGCTGGTGATGAACACTGTCCCTTACTTTAAATTTATGGAATGTAATGACAAAATATACAAAACCACTTCCTCTTCATATTTTGATTCATAAATAGAGAAATTATTATTATTATTATTTGAAAGGTGAAATAAAGATAAGAATCTATAATCACCGACCAATATTAGTTAAAATTTATTAAGTAGGTACCTACTTGTATTATTTATCTTTGATGGTGACATTTGTGCATAATTTTAAAAATCCCTGCAGGGACCTATGGTTTTAAGCTGGAAAAGATTAGTATAACTTATGTTGTTTTACATTATTACTGCATGCCCCAGAATATGTGGGCAATTTCTTGGACTCATATGGAACTATAATGGAACGCATAAAAATAATATGACAAGTTTCTATAATTTTTTTCCTAAATCCCCTCTTAAGATATATATGTGCCTCTAAAAGACGTCTCTGAAAATCGGTTTTTCTTAAATAACTTTTCTAATACTTGGTATAATAAAATATTTTTTTAATATGTATGATAAATACTAATTATGACTCCTTGAAATGATGTTCTTGTAAAACATTTGCATTTATTAGTTCACCAGGGGTGGAGTGGACAAACCCTTACACAATAGTGCTAATTATTTTTTACACCCTGTATAATAAAGACATGAAAAAAGTATTATTGGGTAGCCTAAATCTTTAATTAAAAAAGGTAGTCCCGAGGGTACTCCTATTAGATTTTGATAAAGCATTTCGACAAAAACAAGTTTTTATTTATTGGGGACATTTGAAGGGATTAGGCTTTCACAAAAATAAAACATAATTTTCAAGCATCGTTAAGGGTTTAAGCTACCCAAAAGTACTTTTACTCCTTTATTATGTAGGGTTTAAAATAATTAGCACTATTGTATAAGGGTTAGTCCGCCCCTGACAAACTACTGAAGGAAAATGTTTTACAAGAACACCATTTTAAGGAGTCCTACCTAGTATTTATCGTTAAAACTTATTTTATTATGCCAAGTTCAATATGTTATTAAAAAAAAACGATTTTCAGCGGTGTCCTTTAAAGGCACCTATCTCTGTAGAAGGGCTTTAGAAAAAAATATATATAGAATCTTCTCAAATTATGTTTATGTTTTCTATATGAATCAGAGAGATATTCTGGGACACCCTGTATATTTAAAATAATACATCATAATCCATTTTCTTTGTAGGTATCTTTTTTTGTGGTATCACCTTATATCTTGCTATAATTTGTCGATTTAAAGGTAAAATAAAAAATGGTAAAAGTACATTTTGGCTAAAACATTAGTTGAGCACATCTAAGGAGATTGCAGCAAAACTTTATTTTAAAACAGCTTATTAAAACCACTTATAATTTCTGTAAAGCTTTATTCATAATTTAAAACAAGAAAAGACCGTTTTTGGTTCTTTTTTATTTAAACATTTTGTATAAAATCGTTGTTTATATGTCCTAAACCATGAAATGTTACTTAGTCTAGAAACATGCTATATGTATATTGGATAAAACCTTAATTTATTTTAATAAGTTTTGATGAGCTTGTCTCGTTAAGTATAAACGAAATGAACGTTTACATTTTATCTGTATATTGCTATGTTTTAAAATAAAACATGGTATTTTTAAACATTTTGTAGAATAAGTTATGTTATACATACACATAAATTTTGTAGAATAAGTTATGTTATAGATTACTTAAATACTGACCCTGTAAAAATGGAAAATTGCATTCATACAACAGCTATGGAAAGTAAATTGTTAGTTTTTTCGCTATTACAATAAAAACTAAGTTTTCTTTGTACATACGCGAAAGTCTCTGAAATGAGCTATTTTTCCTGCCAGAATACCGATTTATAAGCAGTGAAAACACGTGTAAAAACAGCTCTCACACTCTGTAACTCGATAGAGAAGAAATATCCTTTCTATGCAATGTAAATCATATGGCAATTTCAGGAAATTTATTTTCTATCGAGTTACAGAGTACGGAGGCAGGGTACCTATTTAAATTTTAATTATGCTGTAGAAAATACTTTTTATTTACAGTGTGGGCCAAATTAAACTTGCACACTTTTGAACTAATAATAACTTTTTAACTGTGTCGCGCCTATCTTTTCATTTTTGTAGGTAAATATGTTTTCTCGAGATATTTATCACCAAACTAACCTAAATACACCATATGCCACTTCTTTTTCACGCAACGGATTTTCCGCTAAATTGGCACTCACGAAGGCACTCAATATTTAATTTCCATTTTTGAAAAATCCATTTTTTTATTTATTTTACCCTTCTTTTCCATAAAATTGCCAAACTTCATTTTAATCACATTAGCCATGGATCCGCCATGGTGAAATTTTGCCAAAAATCTCTGTTTGTTTGTGTGATTGTGTGTGCGTGTGTATTGGCGATTTTTCGTGTTTTTGGTTTGGATTTAAAAGTGCCTGTTTGTTTTTTCGTGTATTAATAGGTTTAATAAACAGTTTATCTAGTAGGCAGATGTCAAAAAGTATACTTTTTGTCTTGTCAAAAATATTTTTTGTGCAGTGTCTATTTTGATGTGTTTTCGGTTGATGCAGTTGTAAAGTTATTTAATTGAACACAAAAATGTCTGATAGTGGTGCTCAACATGTTCAAAGTTCTAATGAAGACTTTAGAAAAAATAAAAACAACAATCATTATAAATTTGGAAGTAGAAAACCAAAGTCGCGATTCGCCTACAAGGAAAATTTAAATGATACAAATAAAAATGCTTCCAATATTGATGAACATATTGAAGGAGGTGTAGAAAAAGACCAAAGGCGTCCATTTGGTAAACCGTTTATAGATAGAATTGAAGATAAAATCGCTCAGCTATCTTACAACGCAACTACCGAGTTGCCACCTCTTGATCTAGCGGAGAAAAAGTTTGCCGGTAAAAATCGTATTTATATCGCCAATATTGGAAATGAAATCAAAGAAGAAGATCTTGAAACTCTTTTTAAGCCCTATGGAGAAACATCGGAAATATTTATTAACAAGGATAAAAATTTTGGTTTTATAAAAATGGATTATTATAACAATGCTCTGAAGGCTCAGAGGGAACTGGATGGTATTTCTTTGAAGTCCAGAAATTTAAAAATGAAGATATCACCGACTTGTGCTAGAGTTAAAGTTAAAAATCTTACTCCGTTTGTTACTAATGAATTGCTCTATCACGCCTTTTCTGTATTTGGTGATATCGAGAATGCTGTTGTGTTAGTAGATGAAAAGGGAAGATCTACCGGCGAGGGAGTTATTGGTAAGTATCTATGGTTTACATTTTATGAAGTATGTTAATATGGATAACTTTAAATAGTAACAGTGCCGGGTTTACTTAATAATAATTCTTATTAGCTTAAGTAAAAAAACAAAAAACATTGCTCCGAAAATGCTTCGTTCTCAAGATGTTAAATAAAAAAAAATTAACCCAATATTTGTTTTAATTTGGAGCTGTTTATTACACTGTTAAGGGGCCAAGATAACCCTAATTCGTGTAATGTATGAATGTCAGTGGCGTCCCAGGCGCCACCTAAACGAATATTTCTGTTAAACAAGTGCGCTACTGACTTGTGCATTTTTTTGTGATTAAGCCATTAAAATATAAAAAAATCAGTCTACTTATTTTTTTATATCTTTGTTGGTTTCAAGTAATTTGTTTAATTTAGTAAAAATTGTTAGTTAAGATCGCGTTATTAAATTTAGTGTTTGTTGCTGTTGCTACATAATTCTCTGATAAAACAATATAGAAAATTTTCTTGATATTTTTCATGTAGACCAGAGGTGTAAAACAAGATTTTTTCTCAAAAAGTAAGTAAGATAAAGAAAATAAAAAGATCAAAATTTCGTATTTTTTACTTGCCTTTTTAAGGATATAATAGAAATATAAACAAAAGGCATTGGCGTGCATTTCTTTTTGAGGCATTTTCGTTTAGGTGCCGCTGGGGATGCCACTGGACTTCATAAACTCAATCATAATTATATTTTTTAGTCAGATTTCAACACTAGTGAGCAATGTTAGGGTTAGGAAGTTAACATTTTTATAATTTTAGATTTTGCTAGAAAAAATAGCGCTTTGCAGGCAATCCAAAAATGTAAGGAAAAATGCTATTTTTTGACATATTCCCTGAAGCCAGTAATTGTGGAACATTATGATATTGTTGATCAAAGTATTGGGCTCTTAGATAAACATTTCAACCTGAGAAATGTGGAATTTAACCAGGTGAGAGGACAAACAAAACCAAGTTTATCTCGGCCGCACACATTCTACTTTTTAAATCGGACGATCGGACACAATTCTCGGATACGATTATGTCAAATGATCTGAGTTTTTATGACCGCGACGCATACATCCGATCTGATTTTGGATCGGACGTTACGTCAAACATATCATAAATCAGTCAATTTTCGGATAATCTGTCAGCTCGTCCCCGTTTAAAAGTAGGATGTTTGCAGCCGGCCTAAAATTTAATGGGGGAAGACTTTCAAAATACCATTGAATACTTTTGGACAACGCGGTGGTACTACCACGAATATTTTATACAAATAATTATAAACTCTGAACTACCCCCATAATGTGAAATCCACACCAATTAGGTCGGCCTCTCACATCCTACTTTTTAGGCCTTTTTTCATGCATCCATTGTCCGTCGGTAGGTCGATCCGAAAGTTTTCTGATTAGTCAGAATATTTAATATTTAATATTCATCCGTCAATTTGTATAAATTATCCGAAATGAAGTTAAAATAATTTTATCTTTATCCATCAAAACGTCAGAGTTTTAATGGTTTTTAACCCTATTTTTGTAGAAACGTAAGTTTTAATGTTGTACACAGTTCAGAATTAAAATAAACTTAAAGGAAATTTAAAAATAGCGGACAATATTAATTACTTTGCTGCTCTTATTTTTGATTATTTGATTTAACAAAAAAAAACAAAAACGCTTTGGAATAAAGATATTTATTAACACGGAAAGGATTGAGCAGCATACGATAATTTCCTGCAAGAAATGCATTCTTGCATTTTTGCACGAAACCCAAAAAAAATAAAAAATAAAAAATATTATCTAAGTAAACAAAGAGGAATTTGTTGATCTAAACTTAAATTAAGGCTATATTGGAAAACACTGTTTGACAGGACGGTTTGCAAGGTGGACGGACAGTCGGATACGTCGAAACGGTTTCATGTAAATAGCGATGTCCTTAAAACCAAAATTTTAAACTTTTGGATTAACGTATCGACGGACGAGGGATGTATGAAGCCCATTATACAAAGATTACAAAAGGTAGGATCAACACCGATTCCAAATTGGTTCGCTTTGCGCATGATTTAGCAGAGTGACTGTTTTTGGCACAATATTTAAATTTAGGTGCTAAGAACGCCTGCAATGTTTGTGAATGTTAGTCATTTTTTAAATATAAGTACGAGTATAGATAAATATCTTTCTAGAGTAATATTACTGTTAATCTAAGACAATATTTGATTTTAACAAGCTTAAGATGGTTATATGTGCATAAATGGAACTTACGTAATAAACCACTATTTAAAGTACTTAAAAACACATTATCTTTTCCCTAACTAGTTTTAAAGTCACAAAACTGCCAAAAATAAAGGTAAAACGGCAAACAAAGTCCCAAAAACACGAAAACAAACGTATGGTTTTAAGTTTGTTTACAAATTTAGTTACATTTCTACGTCAGAGACGGTGGTCACGTGATAAACGTCATGCGGAAGATCCTACCTTTTGTATTTGTTGTATCATGTATAAAGCCTTTAATCTGACGTTCGGACACGATTCTTGAATACGATTGTCTGAAGGTCGACTGATCATAGGTTTTTATGACCGCGGCGTATACATCCGATCCGATTTTAGATCGGACGCCACGTCAAACATAATAAAAATCAATTATCTTTCAACGAATCTGTCAGACCGTCCGATTAAAAGTAGGTTGTATGCGGCCGGCCTTAATTTAACCACTTACAGCAGTGGCCGGTTAAATACGTTTAAAGATGTGTAGAAGTTTTTTAGTTGCATTTTTGTTTCTATTAAGTAATTATTTCCAGAACTATAGTTTAAAAACATATCATTATCAGGTCGATATTTTTAAATACGGAAACATTAAATGTGTTACTTTTTTGATAGCTTAATTAAGTTTAAATAAGTCTTAAAGACCTAATAAATAGAACCGCATTTGACTTCCTATAGAAAAAGTATTACTATTGCTGTTTTCCTTATTACTTAAAATAATAAAAATAATTATGTTTTAACTATTATGGGTAATAGTTATGTAGTTTTAAGAAAGAACAAAGTCACACCATCATTTGGCTTTTTTACACTAAAAAATTGACATATTTTGCAGTTTTGGATGTAAATATGTTTTTAATTTTGCTTTCCCAATGCAAATGAGGCTTCAAATGGGTCTTTACTAAATCGTCACAACCGCATTTTTGCTAATAAAAAAGCATTCATAAAATCATATAAAGTATTTTATAAATGATTAAATATTTTTGACCAAATTTTTGTGGGAAGGCCAGCCGCGTACTAGCAACTTTTTTCGGCAACTGAAAAATTGGGATTAGGAACCGTATTTGTTTTTATACAGTCCATTTTTTAAATGTCCTCCCCCTTTTATTTTTTAAACGAATCAATTTAAAAGAGTATGAAATTAATATGTAATTACTATTTTAAAGTGAAATTGACAGATGAAAATTTCAAGATGGTTGGGCGCTGGGAAATCTTGGAAAAAAAAGTTGAATGAAAAAAGAAGTCTTGTAGCAAATAATAAAATATAAAGTCAATAACTTCACCTAATATAAATATAAAGTCAATAACTTCACCTAATACAAAATGGCGGTACTTCAAAAATTACCTAAACACCTGATTTGGATGGCAATATTTCCAAAACTAATAAGGTCAGATCTACTAAATGTGGTATTTTTAAAGCTTTTTTAAAGATCTTTTTATTGGTAATATAATATACAGGATGCCTTATTAAAAAAATATGAACTTTTCATTACCCTGTATATTATCACAAGTATCACCATTAAGATCATTTAAAGAGCTTTAAGAAAAAGCACATTAGGTACTTCTAACTTTATTAGTTTTTAAAATATTGCCATCAAAATCACGTATTTAGGTAATTTTTAAAGTACCGCCAATTTGTATTAGATAATGATATTGACTTTATATTCTAGGGTTATAAAGTACTCGTCGGGAGCTTTCAAATGATGTGCCACAAGACCCTCCTTTCCTGTTATGTGTCAGTGAAATCCATGTATCAAAGCAACACCCTAGTAGTGCACGAAACACAAATTTATTAGCCACTTTTTGGTCTATTAACTTTTATGTTGGTCAACAAAAAGTTGCTAGTGCGCGGCTAGCCTAAAAATAGTTCAATTTTTGTAAAGCAGCCGGTTAATGATCTTCTTTTTTTGTTAAACAGGTTTGTCAAATATGAAGATTTAATCGTATGCGCTTTTGTTTGATGTGTTAATCAAAAATAACAATTGCTTGACATGTTTGATGAAAATTGGGATCGCATAATTTAGAATGACTCTGGCGTTTGCATCAGCGGGTTTACTACTTCGGCGCTCGGAATCGTACCTTTACAAAATTGAGAAAAATGTCGCTAATATACGAGAGTTTGTCAAAACTTGTTTGGACATCTGCGGTTGCTGGTTGGCAAAATATGCTATATTTGACAAACTTGTTTGACAAATGGTTTTATTTAGTTTGCCCAGTTTATTTGTTCAAATTTAGTAATTGGATTTTTACCCCTTCCTGACATTCTTTATAATTGTAAATCCATGATACAAAATGGAGGATTACATATTACTCCACAACAACTTCAATATGGGTCTTAAATGAAATGGGCTTTATTGGTAGAATAGAGTTCACTATAATAAAATTAAGATCCAAGATAGCCGCTGCCACAAAATGTCGAAGTACACATTTTTTCAGAAGAAACTTAATAAGGGTATCAAATGAAAGGGCTTAATTGGTAGAATAGAGCTCACTATGAAAAAAAATATATAAGATGGCCGTTGCCACAAAATGGTAGATTACATATTTTCCACAACTAGTTCAATATGGGTATCTAATGAAAGGGATTGTTTAGTAGAATACAGCTTATTCTGAAAAAAAAAATAGTTTAGACAGTGCGTAGGTATACCGGGTGTCAATGAATTTATTAGACAAACCATAACTCCTAGAGTATTATACATATCAAAATGAGACTTCGTATAGATAAATGGTATAAGCAGCAGAGAGTTGGCGCATATTTTCTACTTTCCAGGCACTTCCGGTTTGACCGAAAATGGCTCCAATTTTGAATTATTAAATAGAACACCCTAAATATTTTGACATTTTTGGTTGGTGGATTCCTGAGATATTTTAAGTCAGAGTATGACATTTTAAAAAGTTTAAGCCTTTTTGATTTTTTTATAGTCATTTTTAAAATTGCATCTAGGTTGCCATAATTGGGTGAAAATTAATCTAGTGACCCTAACTGATGTTAGAAAAATACAATCGCCAAGTTTTAGTGACTAATATAAAAGATAGGAATAATAAAAATTGGCAAATTGACATTTCTGTGTCTAACTCTATTATTTTTTAAACGGCAACACTTTTTAGACATGCACTTTCTGAAGAAAGGATTTTTTGACCAATCCAACGATACCATTGCCATAACACAATTATTTACGATTAGCTTAAAAATAAAGTCATAAATAAAGAATCATAGCCACCTAGATGCAATTAATAAAAGTGGATCTCAAAAAATCAAGTAGGCGTTAAAATTTTCAAAGTGTCAAATTACTATTTAGACTTCTTCAACTTAGAATCCAGGTATAGAAAAGTTAGATTGCTACAAATTATTAAGAAACCATTTAATAATGAGAAAATAAATGAATCAATAGAATGAGAAGTATAACAAAAAAACTAAAAACTTGAAAATAAATTTTATATATATATTTTTTATGTTAATCAGTATTACAATAAAAATAATGTGAGTTATGTACCAAAAGCTAAAAAATAATTCGGTAAGTCCAGGAAACCAGATCGCATTAATCTTCTTATCACTCTGGGGTATTGATCAGACAAATATACAATCTTTGGGCATGTGAAATTTCTAACCTGATATTTACTCTGGACACGACACGCCAAACGATTTTATTATTTGTCTGATCAATACCCCAGATTGATAAGAAGATTGGTGCGATCTGGTAGCTAGTACTTACAGAATTTTTTTAGCTTTTAGTACATAACCTACTAGTTAGGGATCCCTGGACCATTTTTCCAAGTCATTACTAACAAGCTAATTTTTCGTGAGTAGCTTCATTTTGACGAGACGCCCTACTTTTTTCTTTACAACAATTTTCGTTGGTGGTAGCTTACAGCGGTAGCAAGGTTGAAACAAGTTGATTTGACGAGTATAAAAATGTATTACTGACAGCGTAATTCGCTGTTAATTCTGAAGATATTAATCTAAATAAACCAAAAAATATTTGTTGTACAAAATTAAAGGTTTCATTCAAAGAGTCCTCCACCACCAACATGTATGATTAACGATGTCATAAAAAGCTACTACTAACCAGCTGATTTTTTTTCTGTTGATTAATTAATATTTATATAATTTAACACCCACATTGTCCTACAAAATGCGTGGTACGTAATCCTGGTCCTACGCTCAAAAGTTGTCAATACCAAAAACAAAAATTATAAGTAACTGTAGAACAAAGATATCACGTGTTAGGTTATTGTGTTTTTTGTCTAAATAAAATAATGTCCTATAAAAAAAACAGGTATCTATTGCTAGTCTGACAAGATTTGTAACGTTCGTTTTTCTATTTGAAACACAGCATAAGGTAAAAACATAATGTTTTAAAATTAAAATAATTCTATTTTCTAATATACAGTGGCGGCAAACTAATTGGAAACGATACTTAAAAAACAATTTAATAATTTTTATACAGAAATGTATACGAGAAATTTCAAATTTTATTTCAATGATACTTTCATTGTACTTTAACTTTTTATTTTTATAAATAATCAAACATGTACTTATTTCTACTAATTTATTTTTCAACTTATATAAAAAAATGCAAATTCTGAGCGGCAAACTAATTGGAAACGTAATTTTCAAATTAAAGATTTTCTAACTACAAACACAATATACTAAATCTAGCATCTAATACTTAGTTGGATGGCCATTTGCTTTAATTACCTTCAAACATCTTCTAGGCATAGACTCTACTAAGTGTTTACACGTGTCAATCGGAATATCAGCCCATGCCTGTTTCATGGCGTCAAACAATTCGTCGAAATTTGCATAATTTTTCGAAGCCACTTTCCGTTTTAATATTATCCAGAGATTTTCTATAGGGTTAAGGTCTGGACTACAAGATGGCCATTTCAGAACTTCAACTTGATTATCTTGAAGCCAGGCTGTTACTCGTCTAGCAGAATGCTTCGGATCATTGTCGTGCTGGAATTTCCATAATACCGATAAATTTTCTTCTGCGTAGGGTTGCATCACATTTTGCATTATATTAATATATTCATTCTGATCCATGGTACCATTTATTCTATAAAGTGGTCCAACACCATTCCAAGAAAAACAACTCCATACCATGATGGAACCACCTCCAAATTTTACAGTTTTTTCGTGTAACTAGGATCGAATTCTTTCTTTGGTGGACGCCAAACAAAGCGTTTTCCATCTGAACCAAATTTATTTATTTTGGTTTCATCTGACCATAACACTTGCTTCCATTGTTGGACAGTCCAAGCAAGATGATGTCTTGCAAATTCCAAACGACTTCTTCGATTCGTTTCCGATACAAGTGGTTTCTTTCTTGGAACCCTTCCAAAAAGATCTGCTTCGTGTAAACGGTTACGAACGCTTCTAACGCTGAATTGCTGTGGATTTTCTACAAAAACTTCTTTCCATATGTCTACAGCTGTTTTATGTGGGTCAGCTTTTGAAAGGCGAACGATACGACGATCTGTTTCTGCACTAGTTTTTCTAGGACGTCTCTTTCTGGGGACATTTTTAACTGTTCCATGTAAGTTAAAATGATGAATAGCATTAAATACTGCCTTTTTCGAACGGTTAACTATTTCAGCAATATTCTTGTACGAATAACCTTTTCTGCTTAAGTTAATTATAATTTGTCTTTCAGTTTCGTTACAACTTTTTGCGAACCCATATTTGAAAGAAGAATGACATTCAACTGAAGCCCGAACAAAATTTTGACAACAAACAAATGATAACTTGTAACCTTAATGATAAGTGACATTTTAAAGATACACCTACTTGATGTTTTCTATATGCAACTTAACGTTTCCAATTAGTTTGCCGCTCAGAATTTGCATTTTTTTTATATAAGTTGAAAAATAAATTAGTAGAAATAAGTACAATGTTTGATTATTTATAAAAATAAAAAGTTAAAGTACAATGAAAGTATCATTAAAATAAAATTTGAAATTTCTCGTATACATTTCTGTATAAAAATTATTAAATTATTTTTTAAGTATCGTTTCCAATTAGTTTGCCGCCACTGTATATATACAACAAATCCTCTTTTTAATCATCAAATTTTTTTTTATAACTTACAATTATTTGTTATATTTTTCGAGTGTAATTTACCTTAAAATGCAGCATACAGGATTTTTTTTTTCAGGAATACGAGGTATCTCAAAAAATGCGAATTTTGCTTAAAGTGAAAGTACCCTTATTTTACTAAAAATATCAAAAATTATTATTGAGGAAAAATGTTTTTAAAAAATAACCTTTAAATATGCAAGCTCGTTCATTTACAAGGAAAAGTTTTTCCCTCAATTTTTATAGCGATAACGAGCACTTCTGTAACTTTTGACTGTTTTGACAGTTCTTAAGCTTTCTTTAGATATTACATCTTGAAAATAAATGAGTTTTGCATATTTAAGAGTTGTTTTTATTTTTAAACATGTTTTCTTAATAATAATCTTTCGATATTTTCAAAAATAAGGGTACTTTCCTCTTGAATAAAATTAATGTTTTTTGAGATACCTCGTATACTACTGAAAAAAAATATTATCTAATGATCGCTTTTTAGGTTTTAGACCATTCAGAAGTTTTTATAAAGAATAACTGTTTTTTCGTAAAATTAATAATAAAAAAGTTTCCCATATGTAGAGAACTTAGGCGGGCACACTGTATAATTATGAAATTGGTGAACTGGGATAACGTATCACGCAATTTGTAGAACAATTTAGGTGTTACATTAAATAAATAATAACTAACTAATAGAAAAAAAAATCAGATGGTTGGTAATAATTTTTTTTTATATTCGAATATATGGAACCAACGAAAATTGTTGTAAGGAAGAAAGTTTGGCGTCTCATTAAAACGAAGCTAATCACGAAGATTCAGCTTGTTAGTAATTATTTTTTTATCAAGTTATAAGCACTAAATCTTTTAAGCGAAGGACCAAGATTATGTACCAGGGGAGTAGTAACTTTTTATGACATCGTTAATCATACATGTTGGTGGTGGAGGAGGAGGACCCTTTGAATGACACCTTTAATTTTGTAGGACAAATATTTAGATTATTATCTTCAGAATTAACAGCGAATCACGCTGTTAGTAATAATTTTTTATACTCGTCAAATCAACATGTTTTATTCTTGCTATCCCTATAAACTACCACTAACGAAAATTGTTGTAAGGAAAAAAGTAGAGCGCCTCGTCAAATGAAGCTACTCACGAAAGATTAGCTAGTTAGTAATAAGTTGGAAAAATGGTCCAGGGATCCCTAACTATTCATCATTTTCATTGTAATAAAACCTTTAGCATATTTTTTTACGTAGTTTATTTAATTAGATCTTAAATATTACAATTAAATCACTAAAAAAAAAAGATACGAGAAATATAATTAAATAATTCACCATAATTATACATATCTTAGTAAACAACAAAAATGACCTTAAGTAATTACCTTATAAATATGATACATCTTCATACCTTTAAATTATAAGCATACATTCCGAAACCGGAAGAAGTTTCGGTGCACAATAGCTTATACAAGGTGTTTCATAATAAGAACTTTACTGCTATGAATGTTAATCCTTAAGTGATTTTAGAACAAAAGTTTAAACAAACATATTTCTTAAATGTAATGTTTAATATGTGATACCACTATAAATATTTTAACGATATTTGATACACAGCCACTACGAATTAAGTGTCATTTTCCGACACAACAATTAAAGACGTCAGTGGATGAAGGTGTTAAGTCACTTTTATTTTTCTGCGTAATTTAGATTTTAACATGTTTGGGCGTAGATTTTTTTTGTTTATTTTACATCACAAGCAGACAACATGTTCATATTTTTATTTACAAAAAAATATTGACATCTTTTAGTAAAGAGGCACCTGATATTCTTTCCTCCAACGCATAGTTTTCGCGTAAAAATATAGCATTTCTCTGCATTTTTATTTGACTATAACGGGGTAATTTTTAGAAGATCCTGTTGTTGAGTGAAAAGCTAATAAATATTTGGCAACATAAAAATTAAATGCCATAATTATTTTACAGATCATTATTTGTTAGAATTTTCTGGGTTTAACGTTATTTAAAGTCAGGGTCTGTACTTTTTGCCTAATTTTAAGGAACGTTCGTGTGGCCCTCGAATTGCCGATTCAGGCTCGTTTGATCACGAATATGGAAGCCGCTGGAAATCGCTTTATGAACTGTATCGTCAAAAGAAAGAAGCGTTGCGTATAGAATTTCGTTTAGACTGTGAAAAACTGGAAGCACAGATGGAATATGCACGTTACGAACACGAAACGGAGGCTCTACGCGAACAGTTGCGCTTGCGAGAATTGGGCAAAGAGCGACAAAAACGAGAATGGGAAGCCAAAGAAAGGCAGGCAGAGGTACTTATTTTTTTAACAACTAATTGTAAATGTGCATAAACACTGTCAGACATGCCTTAAAACCTATATCTGAACGTAAGGGAGCGCGCACGAAATTGTAGTAAATTTCGAAATCGCCTCTTGGGCTCCCCTACCATAAACAAGTCATCATATACATATGCTAGTCCAGACATTTTCTGTTTGTGAATAAACTGTATCTTGAAAGGCATGTAAGAGGCATGTTTCTTCATAGCTGGTGTCGGCATTTAGAATTATGATTTTTGATTTTTATTTTTTCTCCCCGGAATTAACCTTTTTCTATCCTTTTAAGTTATCGATATAAGTGGATGTACAGAACCATGTACAGAGGTTTCATTTCTATTATAGCACCTACTTTTAATTATAACTTTTCATCTATTATCTTTTAATCATAAAAGTAAACAAATAAATATCAAAAACTCAAGAACAAAGAAGAGGAAAACTTTTTTAATTGGACACCCTGTTATTATGTCACCATTAAAATAGTCTTTTAAATAGCTTTACAAAAATACCACATTTCATATAGATATCTATCTTTAATGGTTTCGGAAATGTGGCCATTTAAATCTGGATATAATTTCCACTACATCTACAGTCTCACCTTAGCGCCCGCCGGCCGTAGGAAGGTATAATAGAAATTATATCTACTATTTTTCAGATTGAAGTGGTGATATTTCGAAAACTATTAAATATGTATTTATCAAATATGTTATTTTTTAAAGCTTTTTAAAAGACCTTTTAAATGATGACATAATATACATGGTGTTCTATTTAGAAAAAGTTTACCCCTTCATTTTTTTTTAAGTTTGTGATATTCATTTGTTTATTTTTTGATATTCAAATGATAATAGATGAACAAGTATTAAATTTTTATACGGAATGTTTTTTTCCATCCTTCTTGGTTATAGTTAAAAGTGGGTGGTAAAATGTAAATCAAAACCCTAAACCTAATACAAATCGTTTATCTTATGCTTAAAAAGACTTATATTTTTTTAATATTGGGCCATATGAGAAAAAAAAGCAAATGCTTATACTTATAAAAATTTCAAGTAAATGCTTTTGCGTCTGTCGAAAGTCTTCGAGCAAATATAATAATAATATATTTATAATGAGTGGAGCAAGGTTCAGTAGAGTAGCCTCTTTGGCTAGACTGCGCCTTGTTTCCACTGAAATTTCCATATTAACCATGTAAAGAATAATTTTTTTAAACTTTTATTTTATTGTTTTCCATTGTACTTTTTTTATTATCAATAAAAAACATTTATTATTATTATTATTAAATCGAGCATGATTGGATATGTCTACTAGATGTAATAAAAGAACGATTGAGATTCACTTCCCCTTCCTCCAAATGTTAAAAACAAACGATTTTAATTAATCTAAACAATCTGATCGAATTACCTAACACAGCTTATGTGTAGGTTTAGTTTAGCTGTACTGGTATTTAAACCTGTAAATTAAAAATACATTTCTGTCAAGTAAATGATAAAAGTAATAGCAATATACAGGGTGGCCCACGAGGTATCCAAGATACTTCGGTTATGAATTATATGACTAATTTTAAGCAAAAATTATACTATTTACTTTGTCCGAATTCCCAAACGTTTTTAAATTATTTGGGATTGAAGTTGCCAAGACATAAATTTTAGAGTAATTAAATAACATTGTTGCAACTAGTTTCTATAGGTAATTTAATAATTAGAACCTTGAGTTGTAATAATGATTATTTGTCCAAAAATTGTAATTTTTACAGTTGTTGGATATTTTATTTTTTCGCATACCTTGTGGTAAAATCATGCTTGTATTTTATTCCCATAAGAAATACGCGTACATGATTACGCCTATGGATATTGCAACGGTAGTAGGTACCATCGGCTCAGTTAGTTAACAAGTTATGCGAAAAAATAAAATAATTACACAGCTGTCAAGGATGACAATACAATAATTATTACAGCTCAAGGTGCCTAATATTAAATTACCTATGCAAACTGGTCGCAACAATGGTATTTTACTACTCTAGAATTTAGTATGTCTCGGCAACTTCAAACCCAAATAATTTAAGAATCGTTAGGAGTTTGAAAAAGTGATTAGAATTATTTTTGCTTAAAATGAGACATAGAATTTATACCCGAAGTATCTCGGATACCTCCGCGGCCACCCTGTATTTTAAAGGTGGTCAGGTTTAAGTACCAGTAGAATTTTAAAAATTTCCTAATGTTTTGTCAAGCCATGGGCTATATTTTTGTCAAAGAGAGATATAATAAAAATACTAATACTAAAGCAACTAAATCTGCTAAAAATGTTTAAAGGAAGAAAGACATCGAACGGAAGCACAAATTCGCCAGGCGCAGCAGGAAATACAATCCAAATTGACTCGACAACAAGACGCAATGAGACGAAGACAAGAAGAAGAAAATACTCTTCTAATACAAGCTCAGAATCTAAGTTCTATTTTGGATACTCAAGAGCATTTGGATTATGACCTACCTACTTCTTCCACTAGAGGTGAATTAAAAATAATGTTTTATATTCAAGAAATATAAGTCGTGATGATCAGGATTTCTAACCATTTTTTTTTATTTTAAAACCATCGACAACATCAAAGTTCATCTAAAGATCCCATTTTAAGTTTAATGGTGAGATAAATAATCCTAAAATAATGTTTTTAGATTTGGCCCTGAGTCATTTTGAGCGTGAAACGTTCAATAGCCCTCAGAATAGTCTATTGGGGTCTCATCCGGGTTCCGATAATTTTGATCCGTCATGGAATAGACCTTCTAGTATGGAGGGTCATTGGGTTCGTGAAGACACAAGAGACAGGGCATTTCAACCAAAGAAACGAAGATTTTAGTTGTTTTAAAGGTTACTTATTTAAACGTCTTTTTTCTACGACCGTTAAAAAAATGTAGTTTTTTTAATCGTTAACAAGAAGATAAAGTACTCCATTCTAGTACACTACATAAAGTGTTAATAAAAGTAACTTTTTTAACACTTCGTAAGCTTTTTTCACACTTTGAATTAGTTTTTTGCTTCAGTGCGAACTACAATGAGCATAAATATCAATTTATGCAATGTAACAGTAAACGCGGCATCGACTGAACCAAACGGTCAAGTTACCTTTGATTTTGTCATTATTTCTTTTAGTTCATGTGTCACTAGTTTTAAAATTTGACAGTTTGCAAATAATTTAAAAAGAATATATATTGAAAATTAATAGTATTAATGAATTTGGATGACTAAGAAATTGAAAAGGAATTTATACTGTTTTCGTATTATTTGTTCAAAAAGTAAGTACATACAATTTTCTAAAATTAAATTATAAATGCATAGTTGTGAAGAGGATAATTGTATCTTAAAAAATAAAGCTTAGTTCATAAGCTTGGGAAATGCGATTTGCGAATGCAAGTTTTCTGATAGGTCAATTTCTAACGAAACATTTAAAAGTCGTTACAAATTCACCAATCAGAACACGATTCGCAATCGCAAATCTCATTTCGCAAGCATATGAACTAGGCTTAAGGAGGCTATGATTTTTGTTGCAATATAATGGCTGTGCTGCAAAATAAAATTAATAAGTTTAGATAAATAAAACATGTACAAAATGGTATTTTGGGGAAATTTTAATACGGTCGTGGAAAAAATATAGTATGTAACACATGCACAAAGTGTCTTTTTTATTTATGGGATTGCCGCACTCGCCTAATGGCTCGTGCTGTCAAACTTCCAATTCGTAAAAAACTATTACTTTATGCACTATTACTATGTTATAATTAATAAATCCTATTTTGAGTGGTAAACATAATGTATTAGTCATTTTTAAATGTTGTCATCTTGTCTTTTTTTTCATTATATCACAAACCAAGACGATAACTTAAATATTTACTTTTTATTATATAGCGACGATATTTCGTTTGTAATGCGTAATAAATAATAATTACATTTTATTTTTAGCCGCATGGATGGTTTCAGTTCTTGTTCTTTTTTTTTGTGAAATAAACTAGAACCAATTTGACAATTAAGTAAGAATGTTAACGATTGAAGAATAGTCCAAGGAAAAGTGTTACGCCTAAGCTAGGTTATTATTGTTGCAACTTTAATAAAAAAATAAATAAATAATTGTTATAAAGTAATTATTTTGTGTTTTATTGCAATATGTGTATATTATGAAAATATGTTAGAATATGTAATCGTGAATTAAAATAACCGATTCAATAAACTATGGATATCAGAGTTGCAAAATGCTGGCATTTACTATATTAGAGTTTTTCAAGCTTAACTTTTTAATAATGTAATAATTTGAATTAAAATATTCGTTAAAATTTAATACTCCCATATCGGGTGTCCCTAGCCGGTGGCTGCCCCTATACCTTTTATATTTTTTAAGATATTACAATATACTTTGGTGCGTACAGTGCGTCCAATCTAACTTGTCCACATTCTTTAAATGCCTATAACTTTTTCGTAACTTAAAAGATGATCCAAAAACCAAATTGTACAGGGTGGGCCAAATTCGACGCTTTTAATAGGAAACTCATGTTCCTGTATGTTTTACACAAAAACTGACCCCCGTTTGCGAGGCTCAAATTTCAAGCCAAACTTACTGGTGAAAACCGCAATTCGCTATCTTGCGTCGTTTACTCGCTACAGGGTGTTTTTCAATTTCTGGTATTTTCTTTATTCCTTCATAACTTTTTTATTTATAAAGATTTTTTAGTTCTGTAAAAACATTTTCACAGCAACTTTTTTTGCGATTTCAAATATGCTTTTGTTTTTTTCTAAGATGACGAATTTTTGACTTATTTATTTATTTTTGGAAATTTTAAATGGAACACCCTGTATATTATTTCAATTTTAAAATGAGCAAAAAATTACCGTTTCAAAAATGTATCACACTTTGTATTTATTTTCAGCCGTTTCTGAGATAAATGGCTTTTTATGTTTTTAATTATTTATATTGGGTAGAAAGTAGGCCACGAAAGGAGGAAACATGTTTATTAAAAACATTTTTTTAAACAAACCTACTAATTTACTTACTTATAATAAATGTTCAAATTGCCTGCCGTTTTCACGTACGCACATCTGACATCTGAACCGTGTGCTCTGCCTTGCTGCATTTATTATTTCAATATTGGAGAGGGAATTAAATGCTTCGAGTAAAGCTGCTTCCAGTTCCTGTCTTGAATTATGGTTCTGGCGAAATGTTAAATCCTTTATCTTGCCCCATAAAAAAAAATCCATCGGGGTCAGGTCTGGTGACCTGGCTGGCCAATGGACTGGACCTTGATTGCCCATCCAGTTGTCGCCAAATTCTTGATCCAAAAAATTTGTAACAATTCTGGAATTATGTGGCGGTGCACCATCTTGTTGAAAAAATGTTAACGCCCTTTCAGCCAATGGCAAACTATCTATCAATGGTTCAATAAATTGTTCTAGGATTTCCAGGTAGCGCTGTGAATTCAGAATACCATCATAGATATAAGGGCCAACCAACCTGCCTCTAAAAATTCCCACCCACACGTTAAAACTATATCGTCCTTGATTAACCACTTCTACAGTTACATGTGGATTCTCTCGTGCCCAGGTGTAACTGTTGTATCTATTAAAAATTCCAGAACTACTAATTGACGCTTCATCAGTCCAAATGCAGTTGATTGGAAAATTCTGGTTTTCCTGACATTTGGCAAGAAACCATCTACTAAATCTTATGCGATGTTCATAATCGGTAGGGTATAGGTGATGAACCTTTCTTGTTCGAAAAGGCTTAAATTTATGTTTTTTTAAAATACGTCTTCCGGATGTTCTTGCTACACCAGTAACTTCCTCCAAACCCCTTGTTGATTTATGTCCATTATTTTCAATTTCTCCCAAAACTGTAATTTCTTCTAACTCTCGGTCTCTTTGACTTTCATAATTCTTTGGCCTCGGTTGGATAAAGCTGCCATAATTTATTAAATTGTTCTTAAACCTATAAAATATAGTATTATGCGGTTGTCGTCTTTCCGGATACCTAGTTAAATACAAATTTTCGGCACGTTCAACATTTTCATCGCACTGTATAAAACATTTTAACATATCATATTTTTCTTCATTTTCGTACATTTTAATAAGGTAGCAACAACGAATAGCGGATGATAATTTAATGTGTTAGCCATCTTAAGAAGTCAGAAGCTTGCATTTGTTTTCCATGGCCACCTATTGCTTACCTGCATAATGGAAAATAGTGTTGTTTTCTGCAATTATTTTAGATATAAAATATTGGCCTGATATTTAAACATGCTCAAAAAGTTCTTAGGGCAAAACATTAATAAAATAATTAACTCTTCTTTAAATTATTAAATTATTTATAAAAAAGGTTAGTAATTTTGCGGTATAGCAGTAAATAAAATATAACAGATAAATTAGGAGCATTTATTATATAAAGTATCTTGGTTGTTTTAATGGTTTTAAATTTGACAAAAATATTTTTATTGGATAAACATATATAGCTTTTAAAGTTTATAAAATACATAAGTTAAGTTAGGATTTTTAAAGTAATAAACATGTTTGCTCCTTTCATGGCCTACTTTCTACCCAATATGAATAATTAAAAACATAAAAAGCCATTTATCTCAGAAACGGCTGAAAATAAATACAAAGTGTGATACATTTTTGAAACGGTAATTTTTGCTCATTTTAAAATTGAAATAATATACAGGGTGTTCCATTTAAAAATTCCAAAATAAATAAATAAGTCAAAAATTCGTCATCTTAGAAAAAAACAAAAAGCATATTTGAAATCGCAAGAAAAAGTTGCTGTGAAAATGTTTTTACAGAACTAAAAATCTTTATAAATAAAAAAGTTATGAAGGAATAAAGAAAATGCCAGAAATTGAAAAACACCCTGTAGCGAGTAAACGACGCAAGATAGCGAGTTGCGGTTTTCACCAGTAAGTTTGGCTTGAAATTTGAGCCTCGCAAAGGGGGTCAGTTTTTGTGTAAAACATACAGGAACATGAGTTTCCTATTAAAAGCGTCGAATTTGGCCCACCCTGTACAGTGAATTATTAAGTTTTTTTTTCTGTTATAAAGATTACACAAAACAATTTTATTAACAGAATATATGACCCATTGTCAAAAATAAATACAAACACTTAAAATTTTTAAAATTATTTAGAAGCAGTTACCTAGAATTAAAAAGGCGCAATAAAAAAGACGGATATAAAAAGTTGCTATAATTATGTCCATCCCAAAAAAATTTACATACAGTTTTTTTAGCAATAAGAGAATATTGCTATGGGGTATGCTGTATACAAAAACAACGCACAATTATACACATTATATTTAAAGTTAAATGAAGTTAAGTAGCATTAGCTAAAGATCTTTAAATGAGCTCAAAAGTTGCTATAATTATGACCACATATGTACATCTAACTTTATTAGTTTCGAAAATATGGACCATCCAAATCAGGTATTCAGGTAATTTTTAAAGTACCGCCATTTTGTAGATAGGTGAATTTATTGACTATTATGTTGCTAGGATTACAAAGCACTCGTCAGGAGCTTTAAAATGATATACCACTCGAGCTTTCGCACTCTGTACCTCCATATAGAAGAAATTTCCTTTTATGCAATGTAAATCATATGGCAACTTCAGAAAATTTATTTTCTATTGACTTACAGAGTACGGGGCTGTACCCCTTTTCATTTATTTTTTCCAAGATGGCGCCCAGCAGCAATCTTGAAAATGTTATCTGTTAATTTCACTTTAACATTTTGTATTTACGCATTAATTTTATTTTCTGAAATTTGTAATTTTTTCAAATTGATTTGTTTAAAATAAAGGAAAGGGCAATAAATAAATGCACCTATATACATTTACCTAAGAAATAAAGTAGGTAATAATTTTTATTGTTGTTTCATTCAGGTCAACTACACAATACGACTGTAAAAAAAAACCTGAAATTAAGTTATAGCTAGGTAACAGTTTTGAAGCAATTAAACAAGATTAGGATAAAAGAAAAACAGTTAATTATTACCAGACAGTCTGTTTTAACCGTAAAAATTAGTTAATAATAAAATAAGAAAGCTTTTTGTGTCTGTCACACATTTACATAACACATATTTCAGGAAGCACATTATTACAACTAAATGTTAAGAGTTATTCAAGTAATAAGGATCGAAATAACGATCATTAGATTACAAGCTGCAAATATAATCAGATGAGGCGTTAGCCGAGGCTGATAACACCGACTGTATCGTAGTGATCGTTTTCAGACAAAATAACCTAAAAAAACATTATTTTTTGCTAGATTTCATTTTAACAATAGGTATGTACATACCGCGGTAGGGAAACCAAACCGTCGACCATAGACCATAAATACATTGAATCCCTTCCACCAAACTACTATGTTTTCTTCTACAATTTACCGCTGCAACGAGCGCGCCGATTTGAGAAGAACGAGATTAGGGGCTGCCGACCCACCGCTTCCCCTTCTCGTAGGAAGGCGAAACGAACAATGCACATCCTACATCCAATATTTCTTATGCTTTTAATTCCCATGGTCGGCGAGTTCGTGTTCGTTCCACACCTGTACAAAATATAAAGGCAAAGTAAAAGCAGTTGTGTCTTTTTATTCCTAATACGGTTTTTAGAACACTTAGAGAACAGCCAGACTGAAGATCGCACAAGCGACAAACTAGCGAGCGATTTTTTCAAAACCTAATGCATAAATGCATGTGGCCACACCGACACTCAGCGGTCGGGTGAAATTAACATGGAGCATTCGCAGTGCGAAAAATCCGTCACTTGCATGTCGCTCACGCTCTTTTCAGTATCTGTTTCCTTGAGGGTACCGCCAGACTGAAGAGCTAGCAAGCGTTTTAAAAGCTAATGCATCAATCATTCACCAATACTTATCGGGCGTGCGAAAATAAATGTGCAGCCTCAGGAAACGGCCAGACTGAGGATCGCGCGAGCGACAAGCGTAGCGAGCGATTTTTTAAAACCTAACACTAAGCGGGCGGGCGAATAGTTAACATGCAGCCTGCAAAAATCGCTCGCTTGCTTGTCGGCTAACGAACTCTTCAGTGTGGCTGTTCCTTTCACCTTGCGAAAAATCGCTCGCTCGCCGCTTACCCGCCCTTAGGCGTCTGTTCGTCCCCATAGGCCTCGGACACTAATACTAAGCGTGAGCGTAAGCGGCCAGCGTAGAGCGAAAAATGTGAGAGCGTTGTCTTTGATCTTTATGCGAGAATAAAAAAACTTGTTTTTTTAAATCAGCCGCTCGACGCTTATGCTGGATATCGTGCCCGAGGCGTTAGAAGCGGGCGAGCGTCGATCAAGCGCCCTTTTTTTTGTAAGGTAATGTATAAATACAAGTGGCCATACCAACACTTAGCGGGCCGGGCAAAATTACCCTTTAGCCTTTGCCTTGCGAAAATTTTTGGCTTGCTAATGGTCTCGCCCGTTTTTCGCTCGCAGAGTTTTTATGTTGTGTGCCCTGTAAACATGACGCCTTATTTATATTTTGGGCACTTTATATTAAGAAAAATACTTAGTAAGTACCTATGGTTACTGACTTTTTAAACCAATGTAATATATTTTTTGTTCAGGTTTTTTTTCCTAACTTAATGCGCTCAAAAGTATAAATTTAAAAAAGATATATATTTTATTAGACAGTAACCTCTATAGATATAAAATACGTCTTATTCATAATAGAAGAAATTTGATGACCTTAAACACTTACATTTCCATTAAAGAAAATAGGATTTGCAAACTGACTTTTCTTTTTTTTATAATTTTACCTTGTTGCCGTTTTCTGCAACTCATGTTGTATTAAGACCAACAGCTTTAGAAAAGGATGAGAGCGTAAAGTACATTCATACTTATTCCGTTCTCACTTCTTGAGGCCAATAAACGACCCTTTTGTCCCCTATTGTCGGCCGGCGCTTTAGCCAGGTGTTACCTGCTATAAAATTTGAACGGAACAGGGTGGAATTTACTTTTTTATAGGAAAAATAGAAACACATTGATAATCACATATTTTATTATTAATAGGAACAAAAATATTATTTATAAAATATACCTAGGGATACTATAATTTATTTTTTAAACATTGTCATCACGTGACTAACTGACGACTTTCTAATAGCGTTTTTCGACATCGCTTTCGTTTATATTGTCGTTTAATGTTTATGGAGAATGACAAAGAAAGAATATAATTTACTTGTCGTTGATCATTGCGTCAAAAAGTCACGTGATGTTAATGTCTCTTGACATTAGATTCACTCTACGTTCGCCACATTTTGGAAAATACTAAGCCATTTACTGTTCTAATATATATATATCCAAACTCCTTTTTAAAACATTCAGGTAGGTATAGGTAATTAATGTATATTGGGTTTACCTTTATTTTTATTACAATTGATTTTTGCCTACCGAAATTTATTTTTAAGGTACCTACCTACCTGTACCTATTTATCAAATTACACAAAAGGCCAAGTAGTTTTCATTATACCTTTACTTAATTAGGTAGGTAACCATATTATTCATATTATTTCCTTAAAAATTCAAATTGTAATAAAAGTTACCTAGTACCCAAAATTATGTTTAGAAATACTAACTACATACCTGTTTGCACATTTTTACATATTTTTAGACAATTTATATCTATCTATCAATATTTCAATTGCTTCTCAATGTAAAAGTAAAAAGTCCACTCCGGCCCTGCCTGCAGCTGGACGGAGTCTGCCGGCCGGTAGGAAGATTTATTGGAGGCAATATAATCGAAGTCCTTAAGTCAGAACGGTATAAGTATGAATTTACTTTACCAAACCAATCCTAACGACACCACAAGCCACGGTATAGCATTTGACGAACCAAACAGGGGTACCAAAGCTTGGCGTGACGTCACTATTTTGACATCCGAAATTGGTTTGTAGGCATTTAACCAACCAAAGTGGGGTATCAAACCAGCCGAAATCGCCTTAAGATATGAAAAAAAATGTTATTCTAATCATGTAATGCATCATGGGAAATTTGTCAGACGGTCGCCCACCACGAATGTGTCGAACTCACTAGCCATGCGAACTTCCTCCAATAATAATAAAAATTGTTTTTCAACAATAGATGAGTGTTTATTATTTTCACCCTGCTACAATATTAATAAACAAATGATAATCAAGTCAAAACCTTGACCTAATTGTTTCTTATTGTGTCCTCAATTTCTCCGTTAAACGGTTGTCCCCAAGCACAGTTTATCATATACCTCTGTGTTATACATATAAAAGTATAATAATATGGCATATGGTCTCGTGGTCTCATCATAGTATTTCTTTAAAAGTGTGTTTATAGCCAATTAAATGAATAACATTGGTGACCAAAGTATATGCATACTTTTCATTAACCTGTTGATACGTAAATAAAGGCTAAAGTGGAATAAGTTGATCACCCAAAAATTGCTAAAGGAAAGTTTTTATAGAATAACACTCGTTCATCCTCAGTTTATTACATTAAGAATTGACTATTTAGCGATTTTCTTTGTTTAAAAAAATGATAATCATGTGGATACTTAAGGGGAAATAGGTTTAGACAGTTTTTTTTTAATGATTTTCATAGTTTATTTTCAGATAAAAGAATTGTATATAAATAAATAATCTACACTTTGTGCATCTTTTATACAAATAGTGTGTCTACGTAAGTTGGCGTCATATGGGAAACTTTTATTATTGATTTTATGAAAAAAAAGTTATTCTTTATAAAATGTTCTGCATGGTCCAAGACCTAAAAACAACCATCAGATATCAAATTGTATTAGTCATTTACGAGGTTTGGCCAAAAATGTATTTTTTGCTTAAGAGTAAAGTACCTGTATTTTTACTGATTTAAAGAATTGTTATATAGAAAATGTTTGGAATAAAACATTACTTCCAAATATGCCATTTTGTTTATTTAGAAAAACGAAAATTTTTGATTTTTTTTGCGTTGATGGTGAAAATTTAGGTTTGTACATTAGTGCAGTACATTTCATGATAATAAATGTCATGGGACAGTTTTAAATAAACTTTTTAAATTTATTGTTATCAAAACAATAAGAATGTAAAATGTACTAATGTACAAACTTAAATTTCTCGATTTTGTGTGTGTTTTCTTATAGCTCTTTAAAAGATCTTTTAATGGTGATACTTGAGATAATATGGAGGATAGAAAAAAAGTATAGTATAATATATAATAAGTAGTACCCTGTATATTATATTACCGTTAAAAATATCTTTAAAAGAGCTTTTAGAAAATACCACATTTAGTACATCTAATTTTATTACTTTCGGAAATATGACCATCCAAATCAGGTATTTAAGCATTTTTATAGTACTACCATTTTGTATTAGGTGAAGTTATTCACTTTATATTATAGGGTAATAAAGTGTTCGTCAGGAGCTTTAAAATGATGTGCCACAAGATACCCCTTTCCTATTTTATTTTAAATGGCGCCCAGCCCCATTTTATTTTATTTTTAATTAAACAATAATGTATAAAAACGCGTGTCTACGTTTTCACGCCAACATTAACAGTGGAACGTAACTATGGTTTACAACAACGGCAAAATCCATCAAATTGTCAAATGTCTCAGAAGTTTACAACACAAAAGTCGAATTTATACGACTCGTCGAGGTTTCCCGTCGCCTTTTATAGTATGGTGAAGAGTAAAGAATGATCTAGAATCTTCGAGTATATCGTGAAATGCCGTAGTACAGGATGGCATAAAGGTTCTAATGGATAATTCGGGCGTTTTCGGAAACCTTCGAGGCTGATGAAAGAACGTTGAAATCTAAGGTAAATTATTCAAATAAATTAACTAAGTTAAAAGGTCCTAACCTAATACAATTCTACATAAACTAACGCTCTATTTTCTAATGTCGTACATTGCCTCCCCAAGTTTTGATCGTCTCGATCGAAGTATCTTCACAGTCTTAATAGCGGCTTAGCATTTTTAGATGTACTTCTTTCATTAATGCCGTGTCACCACTTTGCATGACTTCTAGTTTCGGTGAACCCCCTTGATTCTTCTCGTATTGTATAAACGAAACGTCTTCACCTTCTTCTGAGTCTTCAAACCTTGCTTGAATAATGCCTCTCTGAACTTGGCGGTAATGTGACATCTTCTGCAAGTACCACTCATGAGATTGTTGTTTCATTACTTTTGGAAATTTCATCTGCAATTTCTCATTGTTGGTTCTCAGTACCACGCTGTGGAAGGTCTAGTACAAACTTCTGATTTTTCATATACATGGCGCTGAGAATAACTTTGTCCATTATATCGGCAACAAACACAACTGTGTAATGTATGTTGTTCCTAAGGTAATTCTGGCTTCGTGTATGCCTTGAACTGGTATGACTTCTCACCATTGGCAGTTTCCAAGTATAATTCTTCCTCAGGTCGGAATATTTTGCAGTGGCATATGACTGTTTGGCCCACGATGGTATGTAGAACCAGTATCTAGTACCATCTCATTCTCGACTGCATTACATTTCAGGTACTACCAGCTGGAGCCATTGTTCTGTAACCGGGATACTTATTGCTGTTGTTGATGGTTCTTGGTAACACTTAGCTCAGCTCCCGCTCCCTGAACTGGGAGTCTCTGCACTACTGGAAGAGGCCTGAAAACTGAGCAATTTCTCTGTATATGCCCCTTTACCACACTTCCAACAACGAATGATATTTCTTCTTCTAAATGTAATCTCTGTTGTCTTTTCAGTTTGTTGATTACGTATGATTTCTTCGCAACTCCCGTATCACTCCGGTCAAATTAGGCATGGTGGATCGCCGTCATCTGGTCGGATAATTTGTTCTTCCAAGTCTCGCCTCGAGTCTCTGACGTCCGGCCATGCTGCTCAAACCGAGCGTGCAAGCAAGAGCTTCAGAAGTTTTTCTTAAGCTTGGCTGGCTACTTAATGCTTGCACTCATACCTGGGATCACGTAGAATCTCGCGAGGCAAACTGCCAACAGCTAAAGTTCTCTGTCGTATTTCCTTCCGTAGGCTGGATATGGCAGGTTAATTAGATGTACAATATCTGCTTCATACTCTGGAGTAATTTCTGTTGTATTTCTGCTCCTGTCTGCGGAGCTGGCGCCTATAGACTTCGTAGATGGCTTGCTCGTACCTTCCTCATCCGAGTCACAGACAATCGATTCATAACGGATAAATTTTCTTCGGGAATGTTTCTTAACAACCTCCAGCTGGCTTTTCCTCGAAGAGCTACAAGAGCTCGTGCTCTTTCCGTTGGCTCCAGTTGTGCCGTTTGCAGCCGCTTCAAATTGTCTAAGGTGCGGCACCTCACTTGGTAGCTCCTCTTCCGTCAAAGGTTGGTGGTTCCCAGGCAGCTGCTGGAGCACCACATCCCGGAGACTACGCCTGTGCTCGGCACATTTTTACCCCGTTGCCAGGCTGTTGAATCCTCCTGCCGCATCTTTCAGCTCTGGACTTGTTGACCGGCGATCTCGGACTAGTCGCACCTGACGCGTGAAACCACCAGTGCAGCCTGCCGCATTTGTTCTCTCCGACTTCTTTAACATCTCTTCTGGTGTAAGTTTTAACTCAAGGCACTATCATTTCTGATCTTGATCTGCAGTAAAGTGGTCCTTTCTTGATTCTTCTCGATCTTCACCATCCAACTCTTTTACTCTTGCTTCAGCCTCTCTTCACCGGTTCGAGTTCCCAAGCTTATTTCTTCTAAAACTGGATTTCATTTCTGTTTTTAAAGCCTTCTTGTTTCTTCATCTACATTAGCCTCCATAAGTGCAAGAAACCTCCATAGCTTAGTCTGTCTCCTTCAGCTCTGCTGGGCATCCAATCCTTGTACCTACTTCTTGGCTTCTCGGGTAGTTTCTGTTCCGCTTCGCTTTCGGGGTGATTGTTCCGCCATCACTGCTCAGCCGCCCCAAACACTGTATAAAATACGTGCTCTCAGTTTTGCTACCTTTATTAACAATGCAATGTAACTCGCGGTTACAACAACGGCAAAATCCACACTGTCACTGTCTCGAAAGCTTACACCAGTACAAAAAGCCGAATCGGTACTGATCTGGGATCGGAGGCTCTCGTCGCCCTTTATAGTATGGCGGGAGAGTAAAGTGAATGGATCTAGAATCGAGTTCGAGAAACACGAAAATTCATAGTACATGATGGCATAAAGGTTCTCAATGGATAAATCTGACGTTCGAAACCTTTCGAAACGGATGAAAAGAACCTTGGAAAATCGCAAGGTAAATTCATTCAGCAAAATAAAATTAACAGACATTATTATTTTAAGTTTTTTTAAATTTTGTACAGGGGTAAAGATATTTGCTTGCTTTGCTTTATTTGCTGTTGGTCCCGTTGCAAGACGATTAACCAGCTCCCCCTTTCGGACTATGCTTTCCAGGGCTTCGTACGTGGAAAATCTGGATGGTCGAGCTTTCCGCTCCCAGAAATTCCATTTCAAATTATTCAAATATTTACTTTTGTTCGATACGAAGTAAATCAATTCAATGCATAAATTGTAGTTGTCAATCCAGAAAACTGCTACTGGTATGGTGCATAACCTTCAGTGTCACTTGCTGACGCTTCCAGTAGAGGGCGCTAGCGTCCTCGGCAGTTACGAAAACACGTGCACACCACTAACATAGTAACATCAGGTTTTTAGGAATTTTTACTCACAGCGCTTAGTTTCAGAAGAAAGATGCTATCAATTTAGCGTGAGTCTTTTTTCGATCCCCAAGGGCACAGAAACGCTCGTACAACTCCTTCAGCTGCCTATCCGTGGACGCTCTGTAGCCTCCTACGAAACGTGACCGCAGAACTTGAAGATCGCGGAGAGACTGGTAAAGACTAACAGGTCATTGGGTAGAAATATTTCGTATATAGAGTTGGGATACCCTGTATTGCTTAAAAATAATAATAAAAAAACGCCTAAGATTAACAAACATCCTTTTGAAACCCTCTGCTAGAGTAACTGGACTGTGAAAAATTAAAATAATAATTTTGTTTCAGAAATATGGTTGTGCTACGGGTACATGGAGAAGAATTCATATTTCCTACATCACTACATCATCCAATGCAACCAAGGATACCTCAGATGAATATGATGAAAGTTCACATTCCGTTTACTTTTAAACTTTTAGAAACTTCACGGTCATCTTATTCAGGTATGTCAGACTTTATTTTATTTTAAGCCGCTTTCACAATGTTGTGTCAATCCTTAGTTTACTATACTATTACCCTAGAAACCAACTATATTAAATAAGAATCAAAACACTTCCAATGTTAAGCAGTGACATTGACATATTTTTCTTAGCTAAGACTTCAACCATCTGTTTTTTAACCCTTAAGTTAGAGTTAATACGACATTGTAAAAGCGGCTCTTAGAGTTTTTAATAACTTACAATTAGTTCTGTTTCAAGATGTTTATAGACAAGGTGGCCTAACTTTTCATTTGACAGACGATAGATGTGACGTTAAGGGTATCCTTTTTAGAAAATGTCGTTATTTCTTTATTGTTTTGTACGTCACAATATCAGCTGTTTACTGTCATATTGAAGTTGGGTCATCTTTTATTTAACAGTTTGGTTCTGGTTCCTATTTCGTAATAGTTCAAAAATGACATGTTTGTCGTAAAGGGGTGGTAAACCATCGGCGTCACATTTCTTAATGCCTAATATTCTACACATTCTGAGAGCTGAAAATATGGGTGTAACTATACCTTATTGAAAATTAAATTTTATAGAATAGTAAAAATAGAAAAAAAATTTAGAGTCATGTTTAAGTTCTAGCTAGTATTTATAAAATGAGTTATAATGGCCTCTTATTTTATTGGTATTTATCAACGAATTTCCTTGAGCGGGTGCTATAAAAATACCTACATCTTTAATTATCGCCTGTTGTTTACATCTTAAATCCAGAAGGTAGACTCCGGAGAGACGAAAGTTTATTTTGACTTTTATTAACGTATGTACCTATAAAAAAGATGGATACCCACCTTGTGTGCATCGGCACATTAAAATATGTGTTAATTATATCAAGCTGTAAACTTTTTATCAGGGATGTGCGTATGTGCTCAAAAACAGTTTTTTTAAATTTCATTATCCATAACATACAAAAACCTACTTTATAGCCTTTAATTTGTCAGGAAAACAATTATAAAACTAAATTATACTTACATACTAGTCTCTAAAAAACACTGTTGTCTCCACTAATCCTAATAGGTACCACTTTATGCATATGAAAATTTAAACAAAGCCAAAAAAAAAAGTTAAAAAACACATAACTTTATTTAAACTAAATCCCGTAACGAACGTAACGAACCTTTAAATTTGCCCTTTGCCATGTTGTCATGAGAATCTGAGTTTTGTTAAAAAGAACAAAGCATTTCTCGGTTAAAGAATTTGTTGATTTTAGTTAATGTCATAAGTTTCATTACAAAAATGAAGTAATAACACAAAAAAACAATAATTTTTATTTAAAAAAATCCAGGTATTACAAATTCATTATAGAAACATGGATTTATCCACTAAAACACTGAATACCTATTAACTGCATTTCACTGAAACTAACCTCTCTTACTGCAGCTACAGGCAACAAAGGTCCATTATCATAGTAACTGAGTTGGATGCTGACCAAACTTATCAGTAAATTAATTAAAAATAAACGTATTAGCCCACTTGTAGATATTTTTTTGCAACGAAGTTTAATGTATCGTTTTGGAAAAAAGTCCCGTAACTCCAGTCCTGTTTAAATCTGTTTGACCAAAATTGGCAAACCTAGAGAAAACATATCTACCTATTAGCCCCTTAAAAATAAAAAAGATTGGCGCAACAGATAAAAAGTAATTATTAGTTAAAAAGTGTGCAAGTTTTATTTGGCTTACACTGTAGATTAATATTTTTGTAAATGTAATAACTAAAACCTACGTAATACTTCTTAATATTAACGTATATTATCTTTTTTCACAATAATAGGTTGTAAAGAAACGTTTCCATTCTTTGAGATCAATACCCTTGACCCACTTATAAAGTGTAACTCCGGCGTTATATAACTTTTACTAAAATAATAATTATTGCTTGTAAAAGTCAAAGAACTGAAGACCGTGAATTTTTAATGATATTTAATTTGTTGTATGACTTATTATTTTGATTTATCGGAGGTTGCATGGCAAGTATACATATGTACATCTTACCAAAAATAAGTTTGTGCCACATGTCGATGTGGAAATGTTAAGAACGGAGTAAAACATTATAGCTTTAGTCATTATACAGTGTGTCTACGTAAGTTGGCGTCATATGGAAAAACTTTCTTATTGATTCTACGAAAAAAGTTATTCTTTATAAAATTTCGGCATGGTCCAAAGCCTTAAGCAAACATCAGATATCAAATTTTATCAGTCATCTACGAGGTTTGGCTAAAAATGTAATTATTAGTTCAAGAGTATATGTACCTGTATTTTGTTTCTAATATCAAAAATTGTTATTAAAGAAAATTGTTTAAAATTGAAAATTACTTTAAATATGCAGTTTTGTTGATTTTACAAAAAAATATATATTTTTTTCTGTGATATGGTGAAAATTAGGTTTCTTACATTAGTGATACATTTCATCATTATAAATATCATAGACAATGTTAATACTTGCCTAAATGTAGTGACATAAAATAAGAAGAATGTACACACTACCGTACAAGCCTAATTTTCTCGATTTTTGCAGGAAAAAATTCAAAAATGTTTTTTTTTGGAAATGCACAAATGGCATATTTAGAGGTAATTTCTTATTCTATGCATCTTTTTTTAAAACAATTTGTGATATTAGCAAACATACAGGTACTACTCTCTTAAGCAAAATTACATTTTTGGCCAAACCTCGTAGATTACTGAGCAATTTGATATCCGATGATTGTATTGTAGGATTTGGATCAGCAGAACTTTAAATAAAGAATAACTTTTTTATAAAATTATATTAAAAAGTTTTTCATATGACGTCAGCTTACGTGGACACACTGTATGATTTGAAATTATACCTTACTATATTTTAAAATTTTATGGTAAAGACTTAAAGTATTTGATTTGGTTTTTACCTCCGGTTTAACCACTGACTCGATGGTATGTCCAATTTTTTTATGACATCATGCAATAGCCTACTAGTCCCTGGGCCAGTGAGACGATTTCATGATAAAAACACCTTTTCCTATCAGTGATAAAATTTTCTTTTTCCGCACGCATTTTAGTTCTGAAAACACACTAGTGCGAAAAGTACCTTTCGGCACTACTGTGGAAAATACAAAAAATTTTAAACCAAATATTAGTGAGTCGCAATGAAGGATTTTCATGCACTTTATATTTAAAAGAAAATTTTGCTTTGGTATGGTAGGATATTGGTTGGTTGGTTTATTTATTTTTGGCTCTGGTCCCTTTCGGTCCAATTAACCAGCACATTCGGGGGTAAATCTGGATAGTCGAGCTCTGTAGCTCCCAGAAATTCCGAATTTTTCACTATTTATTTAATATTTAAACTTATGAAGGGCATAAATTTCGGCCATCTTCCCAAAACTGCTACTGGTATCGCGATAACCGGTTTCTTTCAGTACTGACGCTCCTCGCGGCGCCAGCCTCCATTTTCCGCCATTGGAAAACACCTCGTGCAGTACGCCAAACAGGAAAACATCGGGTTATAGGAATCTTCACTCACAGCGCCCTAGTTCCGAAAAAAGATGCCTTTTCAAATTTAGCTGTGAGTTTCCTATCTACCTCGGGGCACCAGAACGTTTTCTACATCCTCCATGCACGATACCACGTGAGAGCCGTATGAACTCCCTTCCAACGTCTAATCACAACCGAGAACGAACGGAAACTGATGGTAGGATATTAGGTAGCATTGTGTTAAAATAAAAAAAATAATAAAATTTTAGTTTTTATGTTTTCTTACGCCTCGTAGAAAACATTGCGTTCCTAACACGTGCCGAAAGTGTCTTTTCGCACTTGACTGCTTGACCGAACTACGCTACGCGTCGTTTCGGTCAACTGCAGTCGTGTGCGGAAAGTGGTACTTTCAGCACTAGTTAGGAAATATACTATCTTAAGGGGTTTCTTTCGACGAGACTACCACGAATATTTATATCGCCATATATGGGAGTGGCGCTTTAACCACACCTGTAAATATCAAATGTTTTGGATGTCGAACTTGGCGAACGCGTCACTTTTTTGTCGGACAAGTTTTCCACAATGGGACATGAAATGAAAACACTGTAAAATTATTTTGTTTTAATCACTAATTATACAACATTAATTTTTTAGTCCGTTGCCGCGAGAATCGAAGTTAGGCGAGCGCGCACGACAACTTCCGAAGTCGGTTTCGGTTTCGAGAAAAATGTCGGCCAATTTTGGCCGAAAACGAAACTGCCGCCGAAGCTCCGAAACTGCCACATTTTTAAAATACAGGGTTTAAACAAAAACAAATATTGGAATTTTTATCTTATTAATATACCGGTTGTTTTCAATTTTCAGCATAAACTTGGTACAGATAAAACTTTGACAAAAACACATCTTTTGATATTAACCTTTGTTACTATTATAGACCAGTGACTTATTAAAGGGCAAGTTTATTATATTTTTGTAAATTCTTTCTCCTATAACTTTTGGGATTTGTATTATTAATATTAGTTTAACAAACCTACCATGCCTTCGTACTAGAACTTATCGGATGCATATAATCCGGTTCTAATATTCTTTTAAATTTGACAAAGAAAAGTATACACATGAGAAAGAAAGCAAACAAATAAAAATAAGCTTCTAACCTTACTTTTGCGAAATTTTTAAAATTAATTTCATTTAGTTTCAGAAAATAAGACAAATAATAACTTAAACCACTAAAGAAACACTATCACAAAATTTTAGCAAATATTTAAGCTTATTTTATTTTCTATTATTTCTGTTTATACACTAATCGGCTATTTTACTTCACCTGTCATTTTCCAAACCTTTTCCAAAACTGTAAAAATCGTACAAAATATAACCTCCGATCGGACTGAACTCAATTCAAATCGCTTGAAAAACAGGATTCACTTAATGGCGTTTAATCCAATTCCTTACTCAATCTAAAACGTGATATCGCAAATTTTTTTCGAATTAAGCATTTATCCGATCGGTTGAATCGGATTCAGTATAGCGATATACCCTTAGTCAGTGTGTGAGATGCCTTCAGACAAAATGGTACCAAGCTACTGGCTAAACAAAGGTTTTCAAACTTTAATACCAGACAGAAAGGACTGGGTGGCAGGGCCTCCCATTAAAGCCGACCTAATCTGGTATACAGACGGCTCCAAAACAGACCAAGGAGTTGGAGCAGGTATATATGGGGACAAACCAAGGACGAAAATAAACTTGGGTCTCGGACAACACCCTACTGTGTTCCAGGCCGAAATTGTAGCCATAGAACAATGCGCTAGGGAAATCATCAGAAGGAGCTATGAGGATAAAACCATAGTAATCTATTCGACAGCCAGGCAGCCATCAGGGCACTCAGTTCATGCAAAATCAGCTCCAAGCTGGTGCGGGACTGCGTAATTGCCCTGGAAGAGGTGGGTGCGTCCAACAAGCTAACCATTGCCTGGGTACCAGGACACGAAGGCCACGAAGGCAATGAAGAAGCTGATAAATTGGCAAAGGAGGGGGCTGGTAGGACAATGGTAGGTCCTGAGCCCTACTGTGGTATTCCATCATGCCAGGTAAGGTCATCCATTAGATCATGGATTATGAGGGAATCACAAGACTGGTGGAGGAGAACACCAGGACAGCGTCAGGCGAAAGTGTTCATCAAGGCTTACTCGCCAGAATTTACAAAAGACCTTCTGAATTATAACCGGAAGGCAGTAAGAATAATAGTGGGTCAACTGACAGGTCATTGCAGACTGAATAAACACCTGAAACTATGGGCCTGGCAGAAGAAAACCTATGTAGGTTCTGCCAGGAGGAGGAAGAAACCGCAGAACACGTATGGTGCTACTGCGAAGCCCTTTGTCGTCTGCGGTTTGCAAGGCTGGGTGAAGAAAACCTAAAGCGGCAAGATATACCAAGGGGCCAGTTTCAAGCTTGTGGAGTCTGATTAAACAGACCGGCTTGGATAGCGTGCTCTAACCTATGGACGGAGGACACACAATAAACCTGAGCAGGTTGCAGTGTTAGAGGATATGCAATCCACCTCCTAATCTAATCTAATCTAATCT